>JAGDQP010011461.1:0-52919 GCA_022664845.1 Lepisma saccharinum
CTAGTATACTTAGAATGTGAAAACTGAAAGTGGATGAAAATTTAGACTAAAGGTTGGCAAAATAACTCTATATATTATTCTCAATATTAAGTTTTACATATATTACTATAATACTATTATATATATTACTATAATTCCCGTTATTTTTCTATCTTGAACATTCAATAAAACGTTATAATAGAGGAACTATTCGTGTCTGGAATTTGCATGGATTTCCGTTGGCAGTTGTTGATTCCATATCTTTGTAATAGGATAGTAAAGTTTGAATTCAGGATCCACTTGGTGAATAAGGTATGACAACCATTAATATACAAAAATAACAGAAGAAATGTGCTAAGTGTAATAAAATAATCTTCCATGACAAATGCTGAGGCATAACGTCAACAATATATGATGTTTTGAGAATGATTTTAATAGATTAAAAAAATGTGTATTAAAAAGACCGCTATTAGGAGAACGTTGCTTTCGAGAAATGTCCAAATATTGTGTATTTTTCGAGCTAGAGACGCCCAAGTTGTGGCCAGACATCACCACAAAAGACAAAATATTTCCACAATATACAGATGCTTATCAGAATAATGGAAACACCTGAACGAAAGTGCAACTTACCAGATTAATATGGTGTCGGGCCACCTTTCGCCTTCAGAACAGCCTTGATGCGACGTGGGATGGAGGCATAGAGGTCGTGAATGGTAGCAAGTGGAATATTACACCATTCCTCGTGCAGGGCATCGGCCAGTTCTGTGAGAGAGGATGGAGGTGGAAATCGTCGCCGGAGTCGTGTTTCCACAGATGTTCAATTATGTTGAGATCTGGGGATTGGGCGGGCCAGGGGAGTCGTTGAACGTCACCCCGATGTTTCTCAAACCACGTTGCAACAACTCCAGCTGTGTGAATGGGTGCATTATCATCCTGGAATATGGCGTTGTCCGGGAACAACATCCGGACCATAGGATGCAAGTGGTCTCCTAAAATTGCGACATCATCGTTGGCAGTGATGCGTCCGCGAAATGTGACCACAGGACCCAATGAAAACCATGATATTGCGGCCCACAGCATCACCGTGCCGCCGCCATGTTTCACAGTTGGGCGGAGACACTGCAGATCATACGCCTCTTTGGGCGTTCTCCACACATAAACACGGCCCGTGGTTTGGAATAGGGTGAATGGTGACTCATCCGACCATACCACATGTTTCCAGTCGTCAACGGTCCAAGTTGCATGGTCGCGGCACCATTTGCGGCGTGCTAAAGCGTTCTGGTCCCTGATGAGAGGTTTGGCCCGTGCAACACGACCCCGTAAGTTCATGTCATGTAATTCGCGGCGGACTGTGATTGTCGAAACAGGTTGGGGGAGGTGCTGATTGAGTTCCTCCGTCACTTGCGCCGCAGTGGCACGACGGTTCCGCGTGTCAATGCGCTTTAATACCCGGCGTGCCCTGTCACTGATGCTTATCTTCCGCCCACTGTTCCGCTTCCCCGATGTGGTTTTCCCGTGTATTGTGTAGGCCGTCATCACCTTCGACACTGTCCCTGGCGACGCAACTAACACACTAGCTACTGCCGTCACACTCACTCCACATAACCGCGCACCAACAATTTGCCCTCTTTGAAACTCTGAGAGGTCTCCCATTTTACACTACCTCCGTCTGCTGCAGCCACTGCACACTCCTGTTCCACGACGCCTGACGTAGTATGGAGACCGACCTAACACACCACCACCAGCAGTCCGGCGCTGCGGTCGCCACGACACCACTGCCAACCCATACATCTGACGTGTTGCCAACTACAGGTGTTTCCATTATTCTGATAAGCATCTGTATATATATATATATATATATATATATATATATATATATATATATATTAACACGCTAGCGGCCATAATTTTGAAGATATTTGAACCAAATTTTTATATGTTGTTTCTAGGCTTAATAGCTCGGTTAAGTTCGCTAATGAGCAAAATCCGTCGCCATCTTGGATTCAAAATGGCAGCCGAACCCATTGTAGTATAGAATACACAGCCTAAACGGCTGCAGCTAGAAATATCAAATTTGGTAATACTATACATTATAATTTGTATGTTACTAAAATATTACATGATGTATCGAAGGACGCCATCTTGGATCCAAAATGGCGAACCTAATAAAAACATTTTCCACACCGTTTGAGCTAGAGATAAGAAATTTGGCATAAAGTTGCTTTATGATGAGTAGTTTAGAGAAATATTACAACATTTGGGAAAAGTCGCCATCTTGGATCCAAAGTGACCGCCCAAAATACCATTTTGCACACCGTTTGAGTTGGGTAAATGAAATTTTACCTGAAGGTGTACCATCACAAGTAGGTCACGACAATATAAGAAAACTTTCAAACAGTCGGTAACCTGGATACAAAATGGCCGCCCCAGAAACCCAATTTCCAAATCATTGAAGGTAAAGAAACGAAACTTTCTTTGAAGGTGTATGACCAAGAGTAGGTTACAATAAATGGGGCAAACCTTCCTTTGGGGACGCAGCCCCCCGTGGGAGGGCGCAGATGGATACGATGGTGGTGTAGTGCTGCAGCGGGATTTTTGTTAAGATAAATAAGGCGCATCCTCTCAAAAGCACTGAAGTTGGGGGGCGAACCCCCTACGGGGGCCTACAAATCAATCAATAGTTTCTCGATAGCTCTCATATAAGGCGAGATTTGAATTTTTGAAAATAAAAAAAACCTTCGAGATCTACCTCAGTCTGTAGGCCTACCGAAAGGGATTGTTTCTGTTAAAATATATTCTTATATATTCAAACTTATTATTAATAATCTCTTGAGAGGCTGCTGAAAGCTAGAATGTATATAAATAAACCTGGGTTGTATACACCAGCGAAGCGAGATGTGGAAGGGGGCACGGTGAGTCCGAAGGGAACTGCGCGGCGACAGCCGTGGGGTGCGTCGCCCCCGGTTAGTTGCGGGCATACTCGAAAGTGCTGTTAACATTGAATTCCAGCTGTAAATTTTCTATTTTGTAGAACCTTCTTTTAACATAAAACTTATTTTATCTTATCTCCAATCCCTGTGTTCAACTGATAACTTCCGCCGTTTCTTCTATCTTAATTTTCGTGTCTAACGCTCTACCTCTTGTTCCATCAGAACTACTTGAACGAATATTGACAATAATGCTTCTCCTAAGGTATGGAATCCGACTATGGTCTACCTTAACTTTGTTGATTTTTTGTGCGCATCGATTGAACCATCAAGTTGGGAGACTATTTGGCCAAATGAAAAAATAATAAATCTGCTTCCGAGAATTGACTTATAAAAATGTAATAATTCGAAAATTAAAATGTTGCCAGTGGACCATATTCGGAACATGTTCCCAATATGGCTCACTATAAAAAAGTAGAGCGTACAGCAAAATTGATGTGTAATCTTTATGTATTATTCATATATGTTACTTACTAAGAAATATACATTACAAGCATATATAATTTATGACATTGCAAAAACAAGAATATTATATTATTACAAAATGCTAAAGTTGGTGAAAAGAAAGTGAATGTACAAGAAGAAAAAATATTAATAAACAAGACGTGCAACACAAACGAAGAAATTTAGAAAATCATGTCTCAAACGAGGAACAATGAAATGGTCCATGATGTTT
The DNA here is from genome assembly GCA_022664845.1 of Lepisma saccharinum. Taxonomy (NCBI): domain Eukaryota; kingdom Metazoa; phylum Arthropoda; class Insecta; order Zygentoma; family Lepismatidae; genus Lepisma; species Lepisma saccharinum. The sequence goes on from JAGDQP010011461.1 coordinate 3,643, forward strand.
AGCGGTGATTCCAGCAAACTTTTCATAAATATTTGAGACACTACACAGAGACGCATGTCTGTAACTCCGTCTTCCTCCCAAAGTTAATGAAACCAAGATTCAGAAAACTTGGAACAACTCGGTGTCGGTTTTTTATGACTATTAGAAGCATCCTGCTGAATCTTGTAACACCTCTCACCATTCATTTCAAGCAGCGATTCTCGTTGACGAATATCAACAGTGAATCACCTACTTGGAAGGAAAAACGAGAAGCTACCAAAATAAATTTTGATTCGACTCCGGACAGATTTGACTCATCCAAAACGAAGATTATAGTAATAGACAAAGTTGAAACACAAAAATCGAAAAAGTAAAATCAAAACAAACACAACTCTATTTTGAATTTTTTATAAATATTAAGTTAATTCGCAATTAGTGAACAACTATCGATTCAGTTACAAACTAAAATCGCTTAAACCAAAAAGTCACATCGAACATTTGATACTTTCCGCAAAGAATTTACTGATTAAATTTTAATAATTATTTTTCTTCTATAAATGCAAATGATGAGTAAATAATTCAAAGATGCTAAATTTCTAAATATTTAATTTGCGATAGTCAATTAGTCCGATTTCTAAGAAAAACAAACAACTCAAACTAATTAGAGCGAAGATAAATTCAATAAAGAACAAAACAATTCGGATTCAACAACAAAAGTAACGTTAATTCTTGAAAGCCGAACAATCTCCGCTCGCACATCCACCTACAACCGCAAAAATTAAGAAAAGTTCACTATTACCATCCTGCAGCAATACAGGAAGCTCAGAGGCAAAAAGTTTACCCAACCCACGGTGTATTTCGCCAAGCCAATCTTTGTGAACAACAGAAAAAAACAATTGAGCACATGACCAAGCAGTCCAGTCAACGACCCTAGTTTTAAACTTGACTTTTGAAATTATCACCGGTGAATTCGGTTTATTTAGATATTATTTCATAGAAAAGAATTTAAACCCAACACAAAGTTAATTTAACTTTTATTTATCATTCTGATTCTTATTTATTCAAGAATCAGTCAACGATGATGAAATCAACGAAAAGTGATTAACGAGGGTCAACAAAATATCACCAGTCTACTCAAGAATTAGGAAAATCCTCAGAAATACTAACTCATTCTACTAAGTAAATTTTTACGAATTTTAGAACCCCCCTTTTAATTCAAATTTTGCTCCACATTTTAACCTCCCAAAGAATTAACAATTTCAAAAAACAATATTAATGAGTTTTAGAGAACTTTTAAATTCAAAATTTAAGCTCCGATTAACTTCTTTAAAGTTTCCTTATTATATGTCTTAATCAATAGCCATACGTGCAAAGGAACAAATTGTGCCACGTGGCAAACAGCTTTAGTTTCAGATACCTTTAAAAATCAACACCCGAATTCGCAAAATGAATCACTTTATTTTGCTACAGGAAAAAACTGACTAAATTTAGACACATGAAGGCAAATTTTACTAATTATTTTTAGAACTAACTCGAAAAAACTTACAGTGATTTAGAAAGCTGAATTATTGCTTTAATAAGCCGTAACTTTAACAAGCTGAATTAATTCTCAATTGCTTTATTATATCCGAAAGTTACCGAACTCAAACCGTTCAATTTTAACTTCACCGAATTGAATTCAACTAATTACTTTTAGTTAATTTACTTACATTTTGACTCCCGTTAATTATTGATTTTTTTTTAAATTCGCAGAATAACTCAAAACTCGTAGCGAACAGAAAAGTCCATTCCAGGGAGCCAACCCCATTTGACGTATTCAACCGCTATTTCGAAGACTACATCCACTCTCTCGATGTACAAATCCAGACGCACGCGAATCGAAGCAAATTCAGTTCCACTGAGGAACATCAACTTGATGCCAACATATCAAGGATTCACACAACAGTGAGGAGACCGCGCTTCGAGCTATTCCACGTCAGCTCGGAAACAATCAACAAATAAAAACCAGCAGAGTTAGAAATACAGACTATATTTATCGCAACTTACAAAAAACCACCAAACTTGGTAACATGAGAATATAGTTTACGCTGACAGCTAGTAACACCAACGGAAAGCTTAAGAGATCTGGGGGTGGGCCATATTGGGGACCCAGGCCATAATCGGTACACTTACCTTACTTTCTGTACATCAGATTTCGCTCATTAATTATCATTTTCTCCTTTCCTACTGAACTTCAGGCTCTAGAAAAAATATTGTAGGGCTTTTGTTAGATACCGTACTTTGTCGATATACAAAGTTTCATCACGATCTGAATTTTTGGCATCTGGATGTATGGGTGTGAGTATCCTAAGAACATTTTGCAGAGAATAATCTTGTTTAGAATTTGAATTAGGCAAGGAATAACATAGTATTCTCAGTGGGCTCGAATTTCCTCTCCACTTGTACCGAGATTGAGGGTATGGATATTTCTGAGATAATTTCACAATACAAGATTAATTAAAGTTCAATTTTCATAAATTTCATGTTTGAAGGGTAAGGGCAAAAAACATGGAATGTTACAAAAATGCTTTTCCAACAAAAACCGGATTTAATGTTGAAAACCTTGTAAGACACAATTGTTCGCCAATGCTTTTGCTGCTTTCTTCTTGGACAATTCTACGTTTCAGCACGAGTGGAATATTCCGTTCAATAGTAGGACGTTTCACCACTAGAAAAAGCACAGAACCCGAAAATGAAAATGAACATGATTTGTATTTTACGAAGGAAATTCAGTTTGATTTTGAGGGGAAAAGTCCATAATTCAACATCAGGCAAAACTAAAAGGTATGTATGGTGCAATAGCATCTCACTTTACTTCAAGTTAAGATCTCTATCCTCTGAAACGTTATGAATATGATTCTAAATTGGAAAACACTTTACATATGAAATATTAGATGATAGCTGGCATTCTGAAATCCAAGAGAGCTGCATCACCAAAAGGCCTATTTTTTTCTAAAATTTTCTTATTTCATGGTTCCATATGGCACTGGATTATTCGATTAAGCATTAGAAAAAAGAATCGATTTTAAATACTAGAATATTGTCATATCGAAAGCCAAGACGTTGGCAGCCCTAAACGTATTTATTTATTTTCCGACTATGATTAAATCACCTTTGCTAGGCGTTGATGTATTTCTGAAGTTCAGATTGTTTGAATACTAGTTATTTATTGAAAACGCAAAAGTAGCCATCAGTATCTGAACTTCATTGTATCCTCCTACTCTTGATTTTTTCCTAAGTTCTAAAAGCTCCTATTTTACTCCAATACATTACGCATAAGAAAAACTCTACAATGTTGTGAAAATCTTTCCTCCAATATTAGATTTCTTTACAAACTAAAGTGCATATAACGAATCTGAAATAGTTTCTGTTAAAATAAATATTGCACATCGTGAAAGTGGATAGTTAAATTTCTTACCAAGATAAAGACTATACATTCAAGAGCCAAATGAATTTACACGTCCTTCCAGTGAGATTAATTTCCTACTCTTGCTTTGATGACTATGCGGTTCGCCTCGGCATGGATTTTGCCAGGTGTTCAGAAGAGTTTCTGAAGTGATGTGAGCTATATCTACTGAATGGCAAGTAACAAAAGGCTTTGGTTGGAGAGTAGTACATCCTAAGCACGAATAGATTATTGGACTCCACATATTCTCAGAGAAGTCCAAACTGATTAAAGCTAAGATATTTTACAAGTGGTCTTAAATTAATTATAATTACGCTTTCGTGTTGTGCATCTGCACCGATAACTTTCTATCTTTGTGGAACAGGCAGAACAATACTTTTTTGCTGATTGTAGGAATTTTCCTTTATTTCTCGTAGTAACCGATATGAACAACTATATATATTTTTTTTCATTCCCCTACCAACCATCTTATTAGGTTAGAGTTGAAATCATACTTGTAACCAATTTAATTACATTTAAACAATAGCAATTCAATTTAGTGCTCACTATTTAGACATTTGGAAAAGTTACTTGATATATCCCGTAATATTTAAGATAAATACCGGTATTTGCAGTTATCGGCAGATAATCGTCGAGAAACACCAAGTAGTTTCTTTTACCTTATTGAAAGGTTTCGGTTTTTAGTTTCGCCGTAATTTGCGCACACGCCCAGAAATGTAAAAGGCGTTTGTTATCGTAACAAGTCTAATGCTGGGCAAGTAACTTCTTCCGCGATCTTGATCGCTTACTTCACAATATAATAACTTTCTCCTAATGTTTTACAGTTAATTGTCTCTTAATTTTTATTCCTACTTTACAAAAATTCATTTAAGTACTCATTTTGGTTTTAAAAAGCTCCTAAAAAGGACTCTATTCCATTTCAGCCACCAAGAATTATGATAACAAAAAACATTTGCTGAAGTGCAATATAGCAATTACACTTGTTCTATCTATAACGTAAACATACTAGCTTATCCTTAAGTAAAATATAGTTTATTTCTAAATTAGACGTATTACATTGTGCCAACTGGAAATTATCAGAAGTTTGGGGAATTAACTAGTTATAAGAACAATAGTTTACTTTTTAATTTCATCTTCTGTATCACTATCTGTGAAAACTCAAGACTACTAAAATAATAATAATAATAATAATAGAATAATCTAGAAACCAGTAGGCAGTTTACACTGTTACCTTTCGTAAACTAAATGAAGACGAAAGTAACATTTATACATTTAATGTTATGATATGTATTGGGAATTCGAAGCGTAATGGACATGACTAGTTTTAAATATGGGTTGGGTTTACATATTAGAAGTATAACTGCTTTCGAGTATATGTATCCAAAAAAACTGTTCCAAAACCTTACATGAGAATACAGTTTTGAGCACATATTTACTGTTTTCGAATTTATTAAACAACACTTACACTTTTCTGAGTGTCTAGTTGTAATGTAAAAAACACCATTCAATCAACGATGAAAGAATACAAAAAAAAGATATTCGCAAACTACGAAAACAAATAACCCCGTTTAATATTATAAAATCTTTAAAAAAATATTTTATGGTTGAGTGGAGATTCGAACTGAGGATCCTTCAGATCACAAGTCCAAAGTCTAACCACTACGTTACGAGGTAGTTGTGGTATAACATCTTGATAAGGATTTCTGCACCGTTGATTGACAGCCTTCACTTCGAAAGTTAAAATATATTTTATGTCTCTTTTCGCTCCATTTCAATAAAGAAAATAGTTTCTGTCACATGATTATACAGCGCATGCAATATGTATGTAACCTTTGTTTGCGTAATGTTTCATTTGGGTGAATATTTCCCTATTTTCAGTTATAGATAGTACTAAAAATATGGACTGTTTCGTCGAGCGAAAACAATTTCCCTTCTTTCCCTCTGAATTTTCCTATATTGCCTAATTTCTTACTTCTTATAAATTTTTCGACAATTTCTCAATATTTGATGTTTTTCTTTCTAGTTTTGTTATTTATTAATATTTTTGTGACAGAATTTCATTAAATATTCGTTTATACCTACTTTACAAGTATAACAATCAAGCGAACGCCAGAATCCAAGGAGAGAAATATTATTTGTCAAAAACTGTCAAATAAAGACATGCGAAAAATATTTTTAGCATGGGTGTATCAATGTATGTAAGCCTTCGGTTCTTATAATTAAGTTTTAAATACGTTTCACTGTAATCGAAAATATTAATATACATTTGATGGTATTCATTTATTAGCGTAACCATTCAAACTCTTCAATACAGTAAGGTTCACTTACTGTAAATATAGCTGAAATGATATATTAGGAACGAATTCTAATGTCCTCGGTTGATTTACAAGACATTGTACCAAGCCTCTTCCACAATTATTACTAATGTGACGATATCTACTTTTAATATCAAAGTCATCTGATTTATTGCACCTAATGCTCCTTAGTATCGCTTATATCCTTAAACATTAATACTTGTATATCATTTAGAGCTATTGTAATAACATCATATTGCAGCTAATGAAGTTAAGTTCAATTTCCCCTTACGCGGTACATAAAGCTCTGACTGCTGGATATACACTATACTTGTGCTCCGGAAGGAAGCCCCAGCAGATCTTAGAGCGTTGTTACATGAATCATGACTAGAATTGTTCCGCTTTGAGACTGCGTTAAACTGAGAACGGCAAGTATGTATTCGGTAACCTTAATGTAATCGAGATTGAATCTCTTTCAGCTTGTTTACTAATAAAGGTGAGTTAGAGAGCCCTGTGGGGAGTAAAATAGAGCTTTTAATGCGAATATTTTTGGAAGTGTTTGTAAAGCATACCAAATACAAGTTAGTCCTTAAAAATGAAAAAAAAAAAAAGGCTCAGAAATATGTAGGCAAAATATACAAGTACTGAGATTTGAAAGGGAGTCAACATACTTTTTTAATTAAAATTATTACCCGTCTGCGACTTATCACTGGCAATATTTCATATAGCACCTAATTCTGTCTCTGACTAAACCTGACTTCCGTGAGGCAATGGAATCCGGAAAGGCAATTTTTGTACTCGGGATTTTCTTGATCACCCAGCCTTTAAATATATGACTTAGTTGTTAGATGTATTAACATATTGTACAATGTTTACTGTTATCTCTTCCCTATTAACCAAAAACAACTCCTTTTTACAGAACTTTTGGTGCATTTTGTCAATTCTGGTGCAGCTCAATACAAGGGTAACTGTTTTATCAACACGAGGAAACATTTATACTTCGCATCAAAAAAATTGCGACAGCGAACGCCGAGCAACTAGGCAACCCAAATGGCACCGTCTTATCCCATAATCGTGTCCGGTAAACATACCCCCTCTTTCTCCTTCCTTCGGCTCGCCACTACTAAATTCAGCAAACGTCATGAGCACTTTTTTTTAAAAAAAATATACATGTATTAGTATCGATAAAATGAAATAAAAGGAAGACGAATCAATATACTTAAATATACTTAAATTGATGGAGGGAGAAATTTAAACACATACAATGAAACATTGAAACCGATGGATGTCTGTTAGAAAGAGACAGAGAAATGCGAGAGAGAGAGAGAGAGAGAAAGAGAGAGAGAGAAGGGGAAGAAGAAGAAGAAGAAGAAGAAGTACAGAAAAATATGGAATTTAAACGTGGTAAAAGATTAAGTTCAGTTCCCACAAATCAAATATAACAGCAAGAGAGAAGTGACTTTTGGATCATATTTTTTCAGGGTTATTCGAATATATAAAGGGTGCTTCAAATATTCATTAAGTCACTTTCGAAATGGAGACCAAACTTGTTGGTCAGATTAAATACTCATGATTTCCAGTAAAACTCCAAAGTTTCGAGACACATCTAGGATAATATCAAAATTGTAACACACATCCTTGTTTGCGCGTGGTTCGTTTACAAATTCGATTTGGCTTATTAAACATACTGGTTCGGAATACTTTGTAATCAAGTATTCTGCCAGGATTTTCAGTTTGGGGGTGTAAAGTCAAAATTGGGAGGATGGACGTAGAGTTTTGCACGGTTTATATACACTTTTGTCCGCAAAAAATATTTCGGCGGGGGGTACTCTCTGACAATCCACAGGGGCCGGGGTCTTACGGAATCACCGATTGTAACAAATCCAGTAGAAACCGTAGGTCATACCTTCCATTCCAGACTACTAATGCAAATTGAACATAAAAAGAAAACGCATTAATTATAATTTTTCTGCTTAATTTCTGTCAGAAAGAGCCAAGATTATAATTCCAAACTATATCAAAATTAAAAGTTACAAATGTTCAAAAGCAAAATTAGCATGTTCCTATAGGCAGAGTAAACCTTACATGTTCTACATTGCAAACGTGAAAAAAAGAAACACATGTAATAGTATGTTGATATATTATAGGATGGAAACAAATTTGGTGCCAAACTAATATGAAAATAATTCTTCCCTTGAAATATCCAAAAAAGGTGGCCAATTTTTACTCATATCTTAAACTTTATCTGTTCTGGGCATGCCACTCTATACTCCACCTATTATGAATATAACGTTCTAATAATTACAACACTAATGAGCTAGTGTTAATAACAATTCGCACAGATGGAATGAACACGGTCGAGATGAAACGGGTCACCGGCTGTCGGGGGATGCTGGTCAAGTTTTGTACTGTGTCGTCAGGTGTAAGATTCTAACCCATTCTGACCCACTGATTCGATATAGATCTGATAACTCGGAGGATGAAGCAGAGATTTTAATTATTTCATTGCGTTTGAAAAGTGTTTGTTTCAGGGATAACCTGGATCGAAGATGTTACCCCATGATCACGAAAAATACGACGGCGAAATTCCCAGTTAAATAGATTATCCAGACCGGGCCACTTATGTTTGGGTCAGGTCCTATCACCGTGTCATCGAAAGTGGCCCAGATTTAACTGTGGAACACACACAAACAGAGAAAGTGTGTCTAAAGTAAGAGAAAAAATATAAATAGATAGAGAGAAGAAGAAGCGAAAGACGCAGCAAAGACACGATAACAATACATCAAGAATGAGAGGAAGAGAGAAAGACCAATGAAAAACATGAAAACTACAGTATGCTATACAGGACACACACTGTTTACTGGGATTCTGACCATTGATGCTTCGTAAGTTCTCCACAACAGAGATGAATCTCTGTTTAAATACTTCAGTGTATGCGAAAAAGAAACTGGCTGATGGGGAATCGAACCCAGGTTTTCAGACTAGAAGTCCAGCGTGATAGCCGCACTTCACATGTGCCTCTATCCAAAACGTGCTTAACAAATGCTAAAGTGTTTCTTTCTTAGATTAATAACATGAAAAGAGGATACTTCTGATAAATGACGAGTTCTACTGTTCTTGTAACCCCTTGAGTCTTGATTTGGACTTTTCCAAGCAACATTCGTAAATCGTCTTCCTGTCTATAGAGACTGAGGTACTTCATTCCACAGTCGGAAATATTCTCCGTTTTGTATGAGAAATGATGATTAGATTTTTCACGATCGCTTAGTAAAAAATCTTTAGCTTGAACATGATTTGAACCGATGTTGACTTGCTATCGTACTGAAATGTCCAACAACTTTCCCCTACTCCATCTTCCCAACGAAAGAGAGCAGAAATGAATTACGAAGTTGAATGCGAAGAAAATCTAACATTGAGTGCATGTGTTACATTTTGTCTGTATGTATTGTGTGGTAAGTAAACACACTGTATGCATGTCCTTTTGTCATGTCGAATTATGAAATGAATATATTATGGCAGTTTTAGGAACAAATCCAGTTTAGGGTAAGCATTGCCACATTAAGATACGATCATTAATTGTCTTTTATTTTAATGTAAACCAGCCTGAACGAAGCTAACATAACAAAAAACTGTCATTCATTTAACAGTTCTAAAACACTTCGTGCAATATTGCAAGTTGAACGTAACCCAAAATTTTAACTTTTGACACTTTTTATTGTAAGTATAAAAAATCGTCACTTGCAGGCGAATCGAGCCTACAATCATAAGATTTCCTTTTCCAGCTAGTGCCTCAGGACTGAATTTGATTCGTTATCATATGTCTATATTACGCGAAAGTGTGTAGCTCTTTGTAAATTTTCGGATCGGACTTACTGACTAAAGCCGCCTAACATCAAAATTGTCTCCACTTTTTCAACTTCTGTGGAATAAGAAAAGGAAAAAAACTATATGAACTTGCAATAATGTTAGCGCAATAGTGTCCAGCGAACTCCACATGGCCGAAGTCTTTCAGGCTCTTAGTTATTGTACTTTTGATGCTGATGAGTCTGGGATGGTTGGAACCCCATATTTTCCAACATTTTTTTTTACTTTACCAAGTAAGTCGGAACATTAAATTTTCCTTCTGTACTAATTGTAAATGGCGTTTACATTCAAATTAACACAAATCGTGGTTGAATTTCTTTGCAAATGTTTATATAATGAAGACGAGAATAAAGCCTGTACGCAAGGACAAAAACTATTGTTAAACATTATCAATAATAATTTGCTACGAACGACTAAACAAATAGCTGAGCCTCTAACGATGGGACATATATTTTTGGATAAACTCTGTTCAAAAACTCTCTCTTCAATAGTTCCCCACTTACTTGAACTGATGTTTACGCGCATCAAGTAGTAAGTAAATACGTTATGTAACGCTATACAGAAGCTTATCGGCAAAATTATGTATAGTGTAGCTCCCGACATTTATGTATACGTTGGATCAGGGTTTCTCAACCTAGAGTCACGACTCTCAAGGGGATCGCGAGACGAGTTGTAAAAATACATTTAATTAGGGTTTTGTAAGCTAAAACTAATAAATTTCAGAGAAGGTATTTTATTTGACTTGTTTTCATAATTACTAAAAGTAATGTAATGAGTTGAATAGTTTTTCTCTAATATAGTTATTATATTTATTACCAAATGAGCAAATGAACTGTCATGTTTTCAAATGAAAAGCAAATATTACAGAACATAAAAAAGGACATAAATATTTAAAACATGACGAAATATTGCACAAATTTACTAGGTTAGCGCAAACTCTAGAGCCTATTTTGATTTAGCAAGTTTCAAAATTATAGAGATGTTCTCGGGATATCAGCCAGGTGAAGTCCGACGATAGAGCTGACGTTTCAAGAACAGACATTATTCTCATCTTCAGGGTAAGTGTACTAAGACCAGTTCATGCGTACTGTATATAGGAACGAGACACCAGGAGTAACTGCATTCCTTGTGTCTTAAGACACCAGGAGTATACTGCACCAGGAGTCTTAAGACACCAGGAGTATACTGCATTCCTTGTGAATGCGGATAAACAAACATAGGACAAACAGGACGAACAGTAGAACGTCGATGTAAGGAGCATGAAAGATACATCAAGCTATTTTATCCGGAGAAACCAGGCAGAATACAGCATAACAGAAGGAGATTATCTCAAAGAGCTCCAATTACTAGGATAGGATAATAAAAGAATCTCTTGCCATATTACAAAAACCTAATAATGTCAACATAGATACAGGATTTCACTTAGTCAGAGCTGGACACCAGTCATAAAGAAAGCATACATGAAAACGACCAATCAGCGTCAAGCTAAAGGCCGACCAATCAGAGACATGGATTCTTAAGCTCCGCTTCCTACCGTTCCTATATACAGTACGCATGAACTGGTCTCAGTATTATGAGTAATAGGGACTATTACGAGTGGAGCTTGTGTTACTCTGAAATAAAAGTACCCGAGAAAATACGATTAGTTTTCCCGTCAAAAGCCACAAAAAACTCGCGAAGGAAATGGAAGACCCAAACTTCAAGTCAATCATACATCCGAATGAACTTTCGCACGTTCATCACGTATATAAAGGTGATCTGGTAATCATAGCTAGATATGAACGTACCGCTCGTGCATGACAGGCCCACGTTCGTACCACTAATTCTGAACAAGCGAATGTTACTAAACATGATGAGCAAGTGAATTCTTTCTCTACCAAAGATGACTTGTCAAGTTCTTCATCTCAGACCTTTTTAGGGCCATCTGACGCCTCCATCATCAATGCTACTGAAACATCCATGGATGTGGAAGGCTTTCAGCTACCTAGGAAAACCGCTAAAATGCAAAATATTGATGATCATCTTCCAGCAATTTCCACAGCTAACTCCTTTCAATCACTTAATTCGGATATGTCTGAAGGCTCACATTCTCATTCTCAGTCAGAGCAAGCACGCACAAATTCAAATATCGTCAAATCTTCAAAAGAACCTAAGACTCCAGCCTTATTCATTTATGGCATTACAAATCGATATTATTTTTGTAAAAGCTTGGCAGCCACATGTACTGATCGTCCGGTTATACATCACACCTCAGATTACATCAAATTTCAAACTAAGTCTAAGTCTGATTTTGACAAAATTCAAGCATATTGCCTGCAGCAGAAACTTCAATTTGCTGCTGAAAACAAGACAAATGATCGTCCGCTTAAAGTGGTCATTCGTAAATTGCCAATAGATACACCAGTAGAAGAAATTTCAGCTGATCTCTCCATCCAAGGTTTCTCCATCATTTCTGTTAGTCAGCTTCATGGAAAAGACAAGACAACGCAACAGAAACTTCATTATCCGCTTTTCTTAGTCAATCTAAGTAAAGAAAACCTGCCTTCAGATATTCTCAAAATGAAATATTTACTACATCATGCTATTCAAGGCGAATCGTATAGAGGACGAGCTGCTGTACAGTGCCACAAATGTCAGCGCATCGGACATGTTCAAACTTCGTGCTTCAATCTTCCCAGATGCCTCAAATGTGCTTCAAATCATCTGACTTCAGAATGTTCAAAGAGAACCAGAGAAGAAGAGGCCAAATGTGTTCAATGTGGTGGTCCCTATCCAGCGAACTACCGTGGTTGCCCCACGCTGCAAAATTTAATAAGGACGCGTCAAGCTGAAAATAAAAATAAAAGTGAAGGTTCTGCCATTACGAAGACGATTTACGAACGTTCGTTTGGAAAGACCAAATCCAGTCTCAAGGGATTACAAGGACAGTTAAAAACACGTCATTGACCTGAAGTATCCTCTTTTCATGTTATTATTCTTAGAAAGAAACACTATAGCATTTGTTAAGCACGTTTTGGATAGAGGCACCTATGGAGTAGCGCTATCGTGCTGGACTTCTAATTTGAAAACCTGAGTTCGATTCCCCACCAGCGAGTTTGTTTCTCGCATACACTGAAGTATTTAAACAGAGATTGATCTCCGTTGTGGAGAACTTACGAAGCATCAATGGTCAGAATCCGAGTAAACATTATGTGTGTTGTTTAGCATAATGATAATACACTTTTCATGTTGTTCGTTGTTTTTTCTCTCTTCCTCTATTTCTTGATGTATTGTTATCGTGTCTTTGCTGCTTCTTTCTCTTCTTCTTCTTCTCCCTTTCTCTATTCATGTTAATTTGTTCTCTTACTTTACACACACTCTCTCTGTTCGTGTTCCACAGCTAAATCCGGGCCACTTTCGATGAAACGGTGATAGGACCTGACCCAAACTTCAGTGGCCCGGTCTGGATAATCTATTTAACTGGGAATTTCGACGTCGTATTTTTCGTGTTATCGAGGTAACATCTCCGATCCTGGTCATACCTAAAACAAACACTGTTCAAGCGGAATGAAATAACTGAAATCTCTCCTTCATCCTCCGGTTTATCAGATCTATCTTAAACCTGATGACACAGTCCAAACCCTAACCAGCAGCTTCTGACAGCCAGCGATCCGTTTCAGCTCTGCTGTGTTTATTCCATCTGTGCGAATTGTTATTAACACTAGTTAATTAGTGTTGTAATTATTAAAATGTTATATTCACAATTGGTGGAATCTAGATTGGCATGTTCGAAACAGATACATATTAAGATATGAGTAGAAAATAGCCCCTTTTTTCGCTATTTCAAGAGAATAATTCTTTTTATATTAATTAAGCCAAGAATTCGTTTCATACTATAATTTAATTTATGAACATACCATTCAATATGTTCCCTTTTCACTTTTGAAATTTGCAAAATGTAATGTGTATTTTGCCTGTAGGAACATGCGAATATTACTTTTGAACATTTGTAACTTTTAATTTGATACAGTTTGGAATTATAATCTTGGCTCTTTCTGATAGACATTAAGCAGAAAAATTATCATACATTCATGTTCTTTGCATGGTCAATTTACATGGGTAGTCTCGAATAGAAGGATGGCCTACGGTATCTACTAGGCGTGTTACAATCAGTGATTCCGTCAGACTCCGGCCTCTGTGAGGGGTTGTCAGCCCCAAATCATCGAGAGTATTCTCAATTTTAACATTTTTTCGCTGTCAGAAGTTGATAGAAACATTGCACAGCAACCTACATTCTTCCAATTTTGACTTTACACTAACCAAACTGAAAATTTTGGCGGAATCTCTTATTACAAAGTATTCCGAACCAGTATGTTTAATAAGCCAAATAAAATTTGCAAACGAACCACACGCAAACAAAGCATATGTGTTACACTTTTGACATTATCCTAGATGTGTCTCAAAACTTTGGAGTTTGACTGAAAATCATGAGTATTTAATCTGACCAACAAGTTTCGTCTCCATTTTGAAAGTGACTTAATGAATATTTGAAGCACCCTTTATATATTCGAATAACCCTGAAAAAATATGATCCAAAAGTCACTTCTCTCTTGCTGTTAGATTTGATTTGTGGGAACTGAACTTAATCTTTTACTACGTTTAAATTCCATATTTTTATCTGTACTTCTTCTCCGTCCCCTTCTCTCTCTCTCTCTCTCTCTCTCGCATTTCTCTGTCTCTTTTTAACTGACATCCATCGGTTTCAATGTTTCATTGTATGTGTTTAAATTTCTCCCTCCATCAACTTAAGTATATTGATTCGTCTCGCTTTTATTTCATTTTATCGATACTAATACATGTCTATTTTTTTTAAAAAAAAGTGCTCATGATGTTTGCTGATTTGCGGATGGGCGAGATGAAGGATGGAGAAAGAGGAGGTCTGTTTACCACACACGATTATGGGATAAAAAAGTGCCATTTGGGTTGCCTAGCTGTACGGCGTTCGCTGTCGTAATTTGTTTGATGCGAAGTGTACAACAAAAAAAATCTTTTTTGTCGTGTGTTAATTGATTCCAATTTCATTTTTAATTAATGGTAATAAAAATTAAGTGTGTTTATTCATACTAATTTATTTTACGTGTGATGAAATATCCTAACATGTTCAAATATTTTCAGAGAATCTGATCTTAATAAAATTGCTACAAACGTGGTAATTATCCTAGGAATACTAGACATGAGAAAGATAAAATCCGCAGTTATAAGGAAAGCTAATGAGATTATTATTCACGAGAAATATGATGATGAGAATTTTGACAACGATATTGCCCTTGTAGAACTAGGCCAGAAACTCGACTTTTCTGAGGAAAGGATATTGCCAATATGCATCACGAACAATGGTGAGAGAACAATAAAAATAACTTTATAAGTATGATATTTCTAGTTCAGATTTCTGGATGATCTTTAACAAACATATAAATGGCAATTGAATTGTTGCATTATAAATATATTTACGTTATTTTCTTTTACTTACTGTAAGTATGGTCAATAACTATTTTTAACATAACATTCATTTTAAAAGACATGTCATTAAAATTGAAATTAACTTATATACCCCTAGCTTAGCCTTACACGATCTATGTAAACAGAAACACTGCTTAAGTTAGAGAAAATAGATTTACATATTATTTTAGCTATATGGAATGGTTGTTAAAAAGTTAACAATTAAGTTATCCAGACATTGTTTTTCCCAATAAACTCCAATTCCAAGAAATTTATTTTATAAAATTATTCCAAAAGCCAATTTGCCAAATTTCATAACTGAGCCTTACATTTGCAGAGGTCAAGAATTAATTATAATTCTAATTCAAAGAATTAAGATAATGATACAAAAGGTTAGGAGTTTTAGGTGCGCATCTTTTATTTGTAGGACAAATTAGAGACCTCTGAAAGATACCAGTTTTATAAAACGTTGCCTTCAGTTAAAGATGAAGGAATTTTCTAGCATCTTTTTTCCCTTTTTTGGGGATCTTTATCCTCTTTCCTCTTCACTCTGCCCATAGTCCCCTTTTCTTTTACTGCTACTCCTTAATATATTCTACAGCACATTTTATCATTTAATTTACTTTTTTGCTTTCGGATTGTAATTTTTATTTGTATCATGATAGTGAACACGGAATTGAATGAAAAGCACACCTGTTGTGTAAAATGAAGAATCCCACTCGCAGTCAGTGACACTTGTTAAAAGTAATTTGGCTTTACTTGATATATTTGTAAAACGATAATTGATTTAATTTATTTTACGTCAACAGTGAACCAAGTGCACAGATATCGTGTGTGGAATCTATGTTCATAGAATTCTCTCTTTTTACAATCTTCTTCGATGGAATCAGTTGCCTCCTGTTAGTGAATTTAAATTTTGTTGGTTAGCAAGTCATGCGGAACGTGTCCAAATCCCGATTTTTCGTCCTGACTCAAGCAAGCTTTCATCGAAACTGATTGAACTGTTTATCATACAATGCACAGTTTGCGATTCAAGGAGTCTACTTAAATGAAAATCATTAGAGAGGTCGCATACAACAATACATTTCCAGCTTGAACGATCAAAAGAACAATATTCTTCATACACTTCACACCATTACGAGATACCTTTGAGCAATGTTCTTCGAGGATCAAAAATTCTGAAGAATTTAACATCGATGTGTGTGCAGCTTTTTAGGAATTCCATTCTATAGCTTAGAATCGGAATTTCCTGGGAACGAGCCCAGTGGCCGCCCATTCTGACTGAGATTTTTTCAGGATGTTCTTCAGTCATACCAACGAAATGCCGGGATGTTACGTACCTAGGAACTAGGCCCTGGTAGACTGGCTTCCAATATCTTTCTCACCACCTAAATTGGTCTGAGCCTGAGATGCCGACTGAATATTAATTCAACGTCTTATCTACAGATAGAAACAAACTTACTTTTAGAAACTTAAGAGATGCTTTAACATTGTGAGGTACAACAGTTTATTTTTTCTTCCTCTCGTGGAAGATACTTGCATGTAACCTAATGTCTACAATTTGTACTAATAACTTATTTTGTAATTTTCAAATAAATATACCAGCCAAAACTTTTTGCCCTTTTTTGCTAATATTTTAGTACCTTTTCCCTTCCTTTTTCCCTATGAAAATTGCTCCTAAAAGTCCTAACCCTCGTGATAACATTTCGACTTATACTATGAAAGTACTTGTAGCTGCATTTAAATATCCAATGAATTACGTCTTACATATCAGGAAACCACACGTCTGGTGAAGTATAAGAAGTAAATTTATCGGCCATTTCTAAATATGAAAACTACTCTAAACTAGAAAATTATTGATATATGCTACCGTGCGAATATAAATTACATTAAAACAAAAATGTAGAAGAGTACAAATTCGAAGAACTGAAATTCACCAAACGTGATTAAGCTGCTTCACGTTTCAGAATTTCAGACCTGGTATGACTTCTGATAACCACGGAATCGACAGTAATATATTGATAAAAATAACTCCTTCAAGTACAGAAATATTGTGGTAAGAATATAAAGTTAATACCACACAAACCTTGGTTTAAATCGTAATAGCCCACGTGATGCAAACTGCTTACAAGATTTGGGATGAAAGAATGAAAATCGGCTAAAATTTAGTAGACTTATTACCTAAAGCTAAAATTTCAACTAAATAACTTCGAATGAAACTGCAAGAAAATTAGGGCTTCAGAGAACCCTTCAAAAATGGTGTGCTAAGTTTCATTTGAAGGGAATTTCACCTAAGCTGTTGAATTCCACAGTACTTGAGCATAATACTTTTCTCAAGGTCGTAGCTTTTGGCTTCTACGACGTGATTAATATGGCGTCAGAGCCTAGCAATCTACTCAACACTTAAACGGGAATATCTTCTCATAGAACGAAGCTAAAATTTCATGCGCCAAATTAAACTTTATAGTGTAGTCTAAGTAAACAAAGGTTGGAGTACTGTTTTACGAAGGGCATTCAAAAAGTTCTTGAACAGTTTGTTATTACTTGGCAGTTCCCTACCTAGTCACATTCGAAGTATGATTCAGTGGAATTGGATCACACACACTTGGTCCAGTGACTCTTGCGTTGTTGAAAGCAGTGGCAGTACTCATTGTTTGGAATGCTAAGAAGGAGCTGAGTCGCAATTTCCAAGATGTCTCCGGTCGTGGCAAAATCCCTTTGAGTATCCCTTTGAGCTTCAGTTTTAATTTGGGAAAAACAAAAGTCACATGGAACGAATTCAAGAGAAAACGGTGGTTGAAAAACGATTAGAATGTTTTTGATGGAGAGTAATTGCTGCTCAGCGAGAGGAGTGTTAATGGTAGCGTTATCGTGGTGCCAGTAGAGACATTACGTCATTGTTCCGTTAAAGACAGGGGAACAAGTTCAGACGTACACAGACTCTAGTGTTTCTACACGTTTAATACTACATAACTTGTACTTTTTGTTGCAGTAGATGGCGTTGAAGAACGTTTTGACTGCCCCTTATATTTAATGCTGTAATGTTGAAATATGGTGGCTTTTATTTAAAAAAAAGAGTTTCATTTTTGGAAAAGTTTGCTTTAATGGAAAAATAGCTACGAAACTAATTCTGATAAGAAGAAAAAACCTTGAAGTAAAAGTGATAAAGCACAGTGTTGATTTTCTAATGATACTCGTTTTATTCATGTGTCTTTATGAATAAGAGAGGTAATCATTTTTTTTGGCCCAAGCTGTGTTTGGAGACCTTCAATTTCGCCAAGTAATGCACATTGTTCCAAATTTTCAATAGTTCTAACTATTTAAAAGATTTGGATCGATTTTCCTCTTACTTTAAATTAAAGAAAATTCGAAAAAGAACAAAGTTTCAAATTGCGCCCAAAAGTTTTTATTTTGTTATAAGTTTTTGAAATTATATATGAATTTTCAATTCTAACAATACGGGTACTTTAAGTGGACTGTTTGCAAGATCATACGGTGAATATTATGTTTGTTCAAATAGCGAATCTAAAACATTGTAAGATCTTCTAGAATATCTTAATGAGCTTTGTGGTGATTCTTTGGTTGTATTCATTTATTTTACCAAGGGATATGATGAAAGCTTGATTTCTACTGTTCTTCAACTACGAAGTGATATTCAGAAATGACAAGAAATCTACCAAATATTTGGTCTCTAACATCTAATCACCTGAGAGAGTATGAAGTTTAGACGGTGTTGCTGCCAAAATCTGTACGATTAGGTCTAATTGCTCTTCTTAAAGGTAACACTTCAAAAAGTATTAGATATCTTCATGTCTAACTTTGTCACTTGGTAAAGATTTTATTTTGGTGTTATTGATGGGAAAGTTAAGTCTCCAAACCACATTTCCTTGCCTTTTGCAATGAAGACATTGAATGGTAGAATTGTTGAAACTACAAAGATCATAAATTGATATGGTTATAGCCTGCTCCACATTTTAATAGAAAAATGAAAACTTGTATTTTTATACACAAAATTTGTGAAGAGAAAGCCTGGTATTGCCTAGATGTATTACGACAGGTAAATTCACTTAACTTCTTTGGGATAACATTGGTAGTACCTTTTCTGGAGCGGGTACTACTCATCATGCCAATAGGATAGCAATACATTCAAATGCATAAGCTGCCTAGACACCGAAGAAGTAGCATCTAAAAGAAGACAAAGAACTTGAAATACTTTCCTAAAAGAGCTGCCACACTACAATACTTGAAAAAGAAAGAGCCAGTTTATTTGCTAGGATGACCGTACTTATAAACATGTTATTCTAGTAACAAATTGCAGGAACATATCGATTATGATACGGAATATTGATTGCCAGCATCAAATCATTTCTAGCAGGTCTGGATATACATTAATCTTCAGAGATCTTGACATTCACCTTACAAGCAATGATATTTGTTCTTGCTTACTCTACTTACTTACTTATTCTATGGCTTACGGAACTCCCAAGTTCATCGCCGTAGTATCAAACGATCGCCATAGGATTCTATCCTGTTCAAGATCAAGCTAGTTTTCATCACAAAAACCTATATCTCGAAGATCCCTTGTACTATTGATCTCCTAACGTTGTCCCGGTCTTCCCAATGGTCTCTTTCCAACCAGCATTTTATCCAAGATTGAATATATTCTTCGTTTTTCTCCCATCCGAGCTACATGGGCTGCCCATCTTAGTCTTCGTGATTTCATTATTCTTACAACATCGGGCGAGTCATACAGTCCTTGAAGTTTTTTATTATGCAGTTTCCTCCATTTTCCAGTCATCTCGTCCCGTTTTGCCTGTATATCTTTCTCTAACCCTTATTTTCAAACAAACCTCATTTATGTTCATCTGCTGTGGTCGTACTCTAACTTTCGCAACCGTAAAGTATTACCGCAGAATAGCGGTTGTGTATATTTTCAATTTCAACTTCGTTGATAGCGAAGTTAAGTTTCTGGACTGAATAGAAACATGCGTTGCCTGATACTAAACGACTTTTTGTTTGTTCCGTGACCTCGACTTTAATTGTTACATATGCTCTCAAATATTTACATTTGTTTACTTTCACTATGTTCTCGTTTCCATTTGTTATGTACCTATTTCCTTTAGTCCCTGTGTTTCGGTTTGTTATTATGTATTTTGTTTTCTCTATGTTTACCTGCAGATCTATCTCATCACAGGCATCAATTAAGACCTCTAATTATTACTTAACAACAATTCATTTCCCAACAACAACTATAAACACAATATACCTAGGTATAAGATGTTGAACCGTTCATTCGAATAATGTCTAATTAAACCTCCCTGGACACGACAAATGAAGATTGATACATATATTCCATGATCTTGAGGTGGTTTCAAGGGTTACTCGTTAAACTAAAGAAGCAACCAGACCCCCAACCACTCCTTGTTGAAACCATATACGGGAAATTCTCAAATCTTTGAAGTACACAATGAGTTTAAAAATCATTTCTTGAACGAGCACTTCACAGGGAATATTAGTATTGTGGTTACCGGAAAGGGGGAAGTTGTTCAGCAAGTCATTTGAAAGATGGAAAGCACCCAAGGTTGTAGGAATGATTTAAATTACCACTGCATACTGCACACTCACAGTGAGAATAAGAAGTACTGCACAAGAGTAAAACAATCAACAGAGGTTAATAGTTAAAGAAAAGTAATATCACAGAAAAGCCTTGACTAAAGTTGCCACAGACTCTAAAAGAAATTATATATTTATATTATTGGAAATCAATATATCCAGGCAGCATTTGGTATCCATCATAATATACTTTATTCGATTACTTTCTACTGGTACGTTTAATATGGCATATTCACCTAGATGGAATGTTAGAAGCTACACAAAATGGAGAACTATATTGCTGGATTCAGTTGATCATAAGTATTACAAAGTAGTTGATCATAAGTATTACATGTTACACGTCAAACGAGGTATAATTATGTATCCGGATCGATATCGTTAGGAAACGTTGTCGAAACTACAAAAACCCCTATGTGATATTTTAAAACTTTTTCACATTTAGTACCAGTTTGTACTTCTGTGTACTGTGAATAATTAAAAAAAAAACGGAAGTAAATTGTATTTTTTGATATATAACAACTTTTCAATACCTAAATTTTATTCCAGACTCTACTCCAGAAACCAGTTTTTGGCCTTCCTGAAAAGTTAATTATTTTGCCACCTAGAGCTTTTCGCAGTTTTGACGATGATATATCAAACCTTACTTCATAAACAAATTGTAATGTAACTAAGCATACAACATTGTTCTTCAAATACATTGACATTATTGACATCTTGCCGAAGTTGATAACAATAGCTTTAAACTAACTTCCTTTTCTTACAACAATACACATTGGCAATAATATGGGCGAAATTGAAATACTGGGTAACCGTTATGTGGCATAGCAAGTGTAATTGTGATTAAACGATCTATTAGTGGAATATTACTTGGTTCTTTATGCTTGTGTTGATAGTCTGACTGGAGTCGTTATTGATCATATTTGATCAGTAGCTACCTGATCAGTGGCATATTTTGATACGTCCATAATGCAATTATGTGTATATTTTCATGGGTTCAAAAATACTTTAGTGGCGTGGAGCAAGCAGGTTATATTGAAATGGTATAATTCTGAAGAATTTGAGAACATCCACTAGTTTTACAGATTGAGGCAAACAACGGGCCAAGCCAAACTTGATTTTTAGCCCAAGTTAAAGATCAAGCTAGACAATGTAATCATGGAAGTATAAAAGAGAGAATACTATTACAACAATGTATGTTTGGAGTTTACAACTTAATAATTACAATCAAATATTTTATCAGAACCTTTGTTATGCATGATGAAAGCTATAAATATGTTACGCTGTAAAACGTTGGACTGGCATTTAGGAAAACGTAGAATCTACATTGTAGATACACAAGATAATTACTGAATACTCAACTCAACTTAACATTTACATAATGAATATGCTATTCGATTTTATGTCAGTAGAAATCAAGTAATTAAGAAAATCTCAAGGTATATGACTCGTTGTAATATATGATGGTTAACACATAGAGCACCCTACACATATCTTGGGTACAATATTCAAAGCCTTATTTGTTCGGAAAAGAATCACAGGGCTATTTGCTGCTTTGACAGAAACAGAACCTTAAAGAAACATAGTATGGTACATTTATATTACAACAGGCACACAACAACGGCATGTTGAAGATCTTAGTAGATGCAAACGTTTCAAGGATTTGAGCAATACCACGCAATCATGTATTCAAAGTATGGCGCTCTTCAAATAACTTACCGATGAAGGTAAAAACAGTAAATTTAAATCAGAACCAGAGCAGTCAAAAACAGTAGAATGAAAATGTATTGTCAGGATCGTCAGTCACGATCCTTATCTATTATGGATGCAGTGTTGCACTATATGATAGTTCTGAGTAGAAAGTATTTAACTTATTCTTAGACATTTGAGGGAAAAGATAAGATAAACCTTTTATTATGTTCAAAGAATACTGTTGTTTGATGGGTCTTCCATTCTCACCGTTAAAGGGATATTATGGATGCTTTACTTAGATACGAGGGTGATTAAGATGCCCAATTTCTGGTGCACATAAATGAAGTTGGTTATAGTTAACTTCAGGTTTGTAAGAATGTATGAGAAAATAAACATGTAGTTGAGTAAGCATCTTATGTACAAATACGATTATCGGCTTTAGTAAATAATTTGCTACCAGGAATCTAGAATATAATTTACGTGTAATTGGTTAGTTGATAGAAGTCGTCTAATCTGCATAGGACCTACGTATCAGAGAACAGCAACAAGGTTGGGAGTAACCAACATTGGGAGTAACTTCTGTTCCATGTTGATGTAAGGAACTTTGGCTATTGCTTTCAGTTGTACACTTCAATGGAGATTAATATATGATTGGAACCACTGGCAGCATTACTGTGAACTAGCCAGCATATATAGGTGGTCAGAATATACATATCAGATGGAAGCCGATACAAATGTAGGTAGTAAGAGAGCATGTCTAGAGGCAATCAGACAACTTTCTTGCAGTTGGATACAGTGCTTAAATTAAAACAAGACAAGTCCATCCAAACAGTAGGTTGACATGGAGTGGATATCAGCACATACATGATTTTTCCTAAAAAGAGAGAAATTGTCACTCGAAGTATGAGAAATATGGTGGTCAAGCCAAGTTTACTCGATCTAAATGAAGTTGAGGTTGTACACCAAAAGCAAGAGAAGAAAACAATGTAAATAAAGGCACTAATTCAATATCTAGCAAAGGAACTCAGCAAAGTGAAACATAGAGATTATGGTAATAAATGCACGAAGAATAGACAGGTCTTCTATGAGATGAATTTAAGAAAACTAAACTGGCTCAGAAGTGGTAGATCACATGAAAGCACTTTACGGAAGAGTCAAAAGGATGTTAGAACTAAATGAAGAAACAGAGAAGAGAAACTAAACAGAGAATGGAAGGCATGAAAAGAATACATACCATAAGCGAATATTCGTTATCTTCCAAAAAGATTTGCAGAAGTTATTAACATAACTGGGCTATGGCAAATATTTACAGTACCCAGAGATTACACGAAAAAGGGTGTATGACAACGAAGTCATTTTTTAAGGAAATTGGACAGGATGTACAGAGGTTGATTGACAGTCTTGCACTTTAACAGATCAGTAAAAAAAAAATGGATATGTAGACGATTGAAGATTTTATATAATTCATAGATCAAGGGTTTGATAAGCATTAATTTAATTTTGTACATACTCCTTTGCCATGTAATAAAATGTCTTCATGCAATGATAGGATGAATATTCAAGAATAATGTAGAATTTATCCGAGTATAGTGAATGGATGAGTGATTTAAAAACTTAAGTTGTCTGTTTTGTGTTACGATGTGAGATGTACATGTTTGAATGAAGTTGCATCACTTAATATTAAGTTAGCATAGCTTGGGTGTAGTGTTGTTCTGAGTATAGTTTTTAGCTGTTTCAAATAAGGAAGCATATAGTTTAGTTTAGAGAAGGGGCTGATTGATGAGAACATGTAGATAAGGCAATATTCTATGCAATATGTTAACAACCACTTTTAGTTATTGTTATGTTGCAAATATGAACAAGATTGTTCACTGAAAAAAGTGCACAACTTTATATTTTTTATCTTAGTATTCTAAGGATTGTCAAAGGAAGGTTTATAATAAAATAATGCCGTTTCCTTTGGTATGTGTTGTCTTGGGGTTTACCTAAGTACATCCATGGAACTAACTTGGAGGTTGTAGATCCATGTGTCTAGTAAACACTATCTATAACTTTAAAGCAAGTACATAATTAACAGTTATCAAGCATTTCGTGTTGAAGCTTTAGTCATGTCCTATTTTCATGTCACAGTTAATACACAACAACATTTTGCCTATAATTTTTATATTATTCTTAGTGTACTTCTGGTACTTGATTTATTCCAGTAACATCACAGAATATTTTTTTTTACAAAAGGATCATAGACTGAAGGGAATCAGTGAAGAACCAAAAATATATCGAAAATGCTTGTAGATTTAGGCGAAATGCTGTGTATTAAAACAATAGTATTGTTTTGTTACTGAAATGTTAATTGTTCGCACACAATATATATAATATACGGCGTAGTTCAGAACGAAGTAAATTATTTTCGGGAGGTGGTTCCTGGTATGGAAACAAGAAATGAGTTCCTACAAACATTGGTAAAGTTCCGCTTCGTTTTGGAGATAAAGCGTTCCCAACTTGAAGCCAAAATTCAACGCCTGCAACGGGAAGAAAATAAATAGTTTTAAAAGAATCGAAGACGATGCATTGAATTAAAATATTGTCAGCGGAAATTTCTTTCCAAGAAAATAATTGGTATCATTAGTGAAAACTTGACGTCACTATTTTGTCAGTGTTGACAATCTTGAAAAATGCTTAAAATTTTTAAATTGCACTACGTTGTGTTATTTTATATTTGCTATTCCCTCGTGATGATAAACAATTTAAGTAAAGAACAGACCAAAGTTTTGCAAAGTATGGATAATATATCCTAGGAAAATACGTAATTTGTATAAGACAGCAATAGCCTTTCGTTTTCGGACATGTGAATGGAACATCATTGACGGGCAATTTTCTGCATTGCAAAGCATATATCCATTCTTATCAACATGTCCAGAAATGAGTTTTTAATCATCGTAGTCAAGATATGTATTTTCCTACGATACTAAATTGATCTCTTGTATTATCTATAGTTTGCAACACTGTGATATGTTCTTTATCATCACAAGAAGATACTAAATAGCCAGTAATACAACGTACTGCCATTTGACTATTTTAAACGTTATTTAAGGTTTGCAAAACTGACAACTCATTGCATCATGTTTTCACTCGTTATATACATACTTTTATTAGATAAAAATTCCCGTAAACAAAATTATAATTCAATGCATAGTTTATAGTTTAATCAGTATTATTAATTTTCTTTCTATTCTAGGCGTCGACTTTTGGTGAACCCCGATGGCTTAATATATAACGCTCATCTCTGGTGCTTCCGGTCGTCGGTTTAATCCCTGTTCGTCCCATGTGAGCTTTCTGGTGGTCAAACACCGTTTATACGTGCAGATTCTCAGGGTTATCCCGTTTCCTCGACTTTCTTCATCCCACCAATTATCCCATCATCACGCATCCGGTCTGAGCATATACAGATTTGAATTAATTGTACTAATATTATTCACCCATAATTTGTAGCCAATCAAATATTAACTATCCATTTTAATTTTTGTGTCAGGTGCAAATTACGTAGGAAAAAATGCAACTGTTGCCGGATGGGGATATACAAGCGATAATACACTACAAGCTAGAAAATCGTCTGTGTCAAAGATTCTTATGGAAACAGATATCCCAATTCTAGAATTAAACAAGTGCAAACACAAATCTCAATGGCAGGAGAATGATTTTACAGATAACATGTTGTGTGGAGGGAACCCTAATGGTCAGGACACGTGCCAGGTAATGAATATAGGTAAAGAATTTGGAGTAATAATCACACAAAGAGAAGCAAATAATGATACTTTGAAAGTTATAATTTTTCTTTTCTAGACTTTAGATTATTTGCGGTCATATCGGCATTGTCTTGTTCTTGCATCTTCTCCATGGAAGAAAGCAAGAAATGGCAGAGACTAGAGCTCCTTCTTCTTGTTACTTTCCTTACATTTGAATAGAGACATGATGGCAAAGTCTCAAAAACGTTAGTATATAGAACCGGTTGCAACACTAAATCACTCTCTGTAAATGACTTGAAGACTGAATAGAAGATTGAGTGAATTAAATAATAAAGTAAATATGGTAAAAAGGAGGTTGAAGGAAATTAATGCTGGTTTTCTTATACTATTTGTTCTTATTCTCTTTAATTGAATTTTGAATTTAATTTTTAGGGTCTTTAGGCAATTTTCGCTCAGGCCCATCCAATCGTGTTCAACAACAAATAATTAAACTAAGCGCGTAATATTATATATTAAGTTAAACCTTATTGTACTCTTTTGATATCTACCAGGTGTATGCATAAGTAGTTTCCGGTTTACCTAAGAGATGGCGCCAGCTAAAAGTACGCAGCGTATTCATTTGACACATACGTCATTTTGTTTGTCTGACATTAAATTACAAACACACAAGTTGAGTCCGCCAAACACTAGCGTCTTTGTTTTATCTTTCAGTGATCATGTCGAAGTTTGTGCCTGAAAAAGAACATTTGTGGCACGCATTGCTTTTCTTATTTAATCTAAAGGAAAAAGCTATTGAAAGTCATCGTGTGCTGGTAGAAACATATGGTGAACACGCTCAATCGATTAGAACATGTGAGACATGGTTTCGACAATTTAAAAGTGGTGATTTCAATGTGAAAGACAGTGCGCGCTCTGGTAGACCACAAAAGTGCTAAAACGAGCAATGAAGATGTTATTGGAGTATGACCCAACTTAAACTCAACAGCAATTGGCAAAAGCATCAAATGTGTCACAAGAAACAATCAGCATACGTTCAGGAGCAATGGCGAAGATCAATAAACTGGGTAAATGGGTCCCAAACGATTTGAATGAACGTCAAATGGAAAATCGCAAAGTCACTTGTGAAATGCTGCTTCAACGCCACGAAAGAAAATCCTTTTTGTATCAAATTCTGACGGGTGACGAAAAATGGATTTATTTTGAAAACCCGAAGAGGAAAAAATCGTAGCTTTCACCTGGCGAAGCCAGTCCTTCTACAAAAAAAGGCCAAATCGCTTCGGCAAGAAGACCATGCTTTGTGTCTGGTGGGACCAGAGCGGTATTGTGTATTATGAACTCTTCTAGCCCGGCAAAACCGCTAATGTACAACGCTATCGCCAACAAATCATTAATTTAAATCACGCATTGATCGAAAGACGACCGGAATGGGTCCCAAGACATGGCAAAGTGATTGTGTTACACGACAATGCGCCGTCTCACACAGCAAAACCAATGAAAGACACCTTGAAAGCGCTTGGATGGAAAATCCTTCCGCACCTGACGTACTCCCCAGACCTGGCGCCATCTGCCTATCACCTCTCTGCATCAATGGGGCAAGCGCTCGCAGAGCAGCACTTCAGCAATTTCGAAGACGTTGGAAAATGGCTCGACGAATGGTTTGCCCCAAAAGACAAGCAGTTTTTCTGGAATGGTATGCATCAATTACCTGAAAGATGGGCGAAATGAGTAGAAGCCGATGGCCAAAATTTTGAATAAAACAAAATTAATTTCCCTTGAAAGTTACGTGTTTTCTTTACCACAAAACCCGGCAAAAACTTATTCATACACCTGGTATATAACTAACTTTATTATAATTTTCAGTTTTTTGGAGTTTCGTTGAATAAGAACTTTCGATGATATTAGGACAAGAATTTGGCATAAAACGCAAACAGCTCAAAATATCGATTAAGTTTGGTGAAGGAGGTATTAATGATTCAAAATAGAAAGCTGGTTTCAGATACTATTTGAATTCATCCTTGAGAAAAGAATGTTAAGCATGTTCTTCAGCCAATGATGGTCATATTATGATAGCACTGGCCGCCGATATATAAACACGCACAATGTTTCAAGAGCTTAGAGAAGAAATTCGCACGAGTGGTATACTACATCGAAAAGATTTGAGCCTGATCACAAAGTTTAATAAGCAAACATACTGCTGGGAATAGCATTAAAGTTACTAACATTTATAACTAAATTGTGTTAAATGTATTAACAAACAGTGTGGCCAACCCCTATATACACAATTCCATTATACTCGTATTAAAATATGTTTACAAGGACTTTTTCACTTGTATTAATGAATATTATAATTGTCAAAGTATTTTCGCCCGGGTTCGAACCAAATGGGATTAACTTGGGATCCATCATCTACGAATAGTCGTTTATTTGAACTAATTACGATGATTCATTGTTTAACACAGTAATATGGGTCAATCTTTGAATGTAATGAATTTTCCGCATATAAAAAGAATGACACAGTTTTGATTTTGTTGCTTCCTGTTTTTTGTTATCTGAAGACAGAAAAAAAAAACAGTGAAATAATGCAGTATATGGGACATTCGCCCTTACAAAAGATTTTAACCCCTTATAATTTTACTAACCCAAAGGCGAAATCCCGAATCCCTACGCTTAACCTCTTGGAGAACAAAAATTCAATTTTCTGTAATAAAGAATGAACATATCTAAGGCACAAAAATGTAATCCATTAAATGAGTTATCAAAGGAATAAAAAATATGTCAGTTTGGATAAATAGCTGATCATGATTGGAAGAGGAAATACACTTTCTCTTCTTTGTATAATAAATATCTGGTGTAGTAAAAAGTAATCCATTATTTTGCCAATAGATCGCTTCAGTGATCTGTATCTCGCGTTGTATAAGTCCGATCGGGTTCAACGAGATTGCATACTACAAACACTGTTCACATAGTTGTGATGAGTTGACTCAGTGTTGTGTGAGCGCACGTGAAAATGGACACTAGCAAAGAGAAAATACGCTATATTTTACAATTTTTCTTCGATAAAGGCGAAAACGAAAGCCAGGCGGCTGCAAATGTGAATAGTGTTTATGGTCCTGATACTGTGACAGCCAATCACGCGCAATTTTGGTTTCGTCGATTCCGTTCCGGTAATTTTGACGTCAAAGATGTACCACGCACTGGAAGGCCAAGTGTCGAAAATGTCGATAAAATCATGGACATTGTCGCGTCCGACCGTCATGTAAGCACTGTTTCGATTGCCCAAGAGCTAAACATTGCACAAAAAACCGTGTGGAACCATTTGCATATGGCTGGATACACAAACAAGCTTGCCACACGAGTTAACGCCACACATGTATGGGTGCCACACGAGTTAACGCAAAAAAAAAAACCTCATGGACCGAATTTCCATCTGCGAATCGCTGCTGAATCGCAACAAAAGCGACCCATTTCTGAAGCGGTTGGTGACTGGTGATGAAAAGTGGATCACTTACGACAACGTCACGCGAAAACGGTCGTGGTCGAAGCGCGGTGCGCCTTCGCAAACGGTGCCCAAGCCAGGATTGACGGCCAGGAAGGTTTTGCTGTGTGTTTGGTGGGATTGGCAGTTAATTATCTACTGTGAGCTGCTCCCCTACGGCCAAACCCTTAACTCGGAACTATACTGTCAACAATTGGACCGTCTGAAGGCAGCAATCGCCCAGAAGCGGCCAGCTTTGGCCAATAGGAGAGTCATTGTGTTCCACCAGGACAACGTCAGGCCACACACATCGATAGTGACTCGCCAGAAGCTCCGGGAGCTTGTTTGGGAGGTTCTTATGCATCCACCTTATAGTCCGGACCTGACACCGAGTGATTACCATCTGTTCATGTCCATGGTGAACACGTTTGCTAGTGAAAAATTCGCTTCAAGAGAGGCTTGTGAAAATCGACTGTCTCAATTTTTTACCAATATTGACAAGGGCTTCTATGAGAGAGGCATCATGATATTACCTTCCAAATGGCAACACGTTATCGAACAAAACGGCGCATATGTGACCTAAATCGGATCATTCTAACTATGATAAGTCAAGCCTTCAATGTCATGCAAAAAGAATGGATTACTTTTTACTACACCAGATATAATAGCAGTTCAGACATAACCTATATAAGTTGTTTGATGAGATCGAAAAGTCAAAACAGAAGACACAAACTGCTATGACACATACGCAAGAGAATGCATGGATGGGAGAAAAGCATCCGTAGGTCGCTGACATCTTAAAATCCAAGAACATAATTCTTGGTTGTCGTTCATACGGGAGACGGATGACTTAAATTGGGAAGAGGTGGATTAAAACGGTTATCGTTGTTGTAGAATCGGTATTTATTTTAAGGTCTTAGGCAACTTTGGTTCAGACAGTATGGATGATGATGGAATGAATTGGTGGAATTAAGAAAGTTGGAGGAAACGGGAGCACCCCGATAAAACCCACGCACATGGTATTTATCCGCCACAAAGCTCATTGAATTGAATTTATTTTAAGGCCTTCAGGCAACTATGGCTCAGGCCGTATGGATGATGATGGGATGAATTGGTGGAATGAAGAAAGTGGGAGGAAACGGGAGCACCCCGAGAAAACCCACGCACACGGTGTTCGTCCACCACAAAGCCCACATGGCATGAGCAGGGATCGATCCGACGACCCCTAGCACCAGAGGTGAGCGCTCTACCAACTGAGCCACCGTGGCCCCCGCCACAAAGCTCATATTACGTGTGCAAGAATCGATCCGACGACATACATTTTTTTCACTCTTACGTCCTGCTTTATATTGGCATATCGCAAATGTATCTGAGCTATGTATTCAGTAATCCCTACGAGATTTCGTTCTATAACTAGCATTAACAAGGTTTGAGCTGTTAACCAAACCCAAAACTGACGACGAGCAGGAGGACAGTATTTGAGTTATGGATACCATATAGAAACTTTAATTCGTTTGCCAGCATATTGATTGCGAGTTATTCTTTCCACGATATTTATAAATGTATTCCATACGATATCTTTGTTTACACACTTGAGCAGTCTTTGTTATAACTAGTCCAACTGTTTTCAGTGTTGGCAAGTTAATTCTGGGCCTTTAGTATGCACTATTTTGTAAATTATTTCGAAATATAATTGATGTAGTTCGGGCTGGAATATCAACTCTTGAAGATTAGACCCAACTATAGGCCAAGGTATTCTATGACTATTTTTTCCTATTCAGGTATTTTTTTCTTTTTTTGGGACAAATACTTATATAATTGTTTTACTTTCATTTGATCTGTCTGAGATTTTTTGACTAGAGCATATGATATTTCCACGAAAGTATTCAATATGTAAGGAGCTATTATTCGGCACTCAGTAATATTTAAAGGTAATTCGAGCCTAATTTGGGACAAAAAAATCATAATCGTCTGCTGAGCAAAAGTATGTTTTTTTTGACAAATTAACGTAAGGGTTCCATGTAAGCGGAGAGCCTCCAAATCTTTCAGGAAGAGGCCGCCCCGATAAAAGTAAATGTAGGTTAGAATGGGCCGTTCGAAGTGTTTTTCCTTGCCATAAGAAGTATCCAGAGAATTTATTCATGAGCTCCTAGTATATCCATTAACTAAGTATAACTATTTAGAAACGAGAGAAAAGTAAGTCAAAGCAATTTTCGTATTTAGTTAAATTATGAACCAGATTTCCTGTTCACTGACGTTCGTTGAGTTTCATAGTTTCAGTAATAGTTGTGTGAAAGTCGATTCCTAACATACGCGCTTGGTTCACGGTGGATACTACTTTAGAAAAGTTACTTTCACATTTTTTTGCAGAACCGATAACTTCGTTTTAGTTTTATTTAACATCATCCCAGAAAGTTGTCCATAGTTTGTAAATATATCCTTGACTTGTTCCACTTCTATTTTATAATTTACTATGGAGCTTAAGTCACCAGCATAGTTAATTATCTTGAAATGTAGGCCATTATAGGGTAATCGTGTTAGTCAAGTCTCTAGTTTATTAATAATTGGGGCCATAACAAGAATGAAAAACTGACAAGAAATAGGGTTCCCTTGTTCTAGACCGTTTTTGGGAATGCGTTTAGATATTGATTATTTACGTTAATGGTCATTTTACTGTTACGTTGAAAATATGCAAGTAAGCATGTTAATTGTTTTTTGAGGGGGGTGAATTAAACTTTATTAAACGTTTTCTTTTAAGAAGTCGGTGTTGATAATGTCAAAATCTTGCGAACTATCTAGCAGTAAAACTGCTCAAGGGGCGTTGATAGTGCCTGCCCTGGAGAAAAATTCTCTCATATGGGCCAACATTTCTTAGACGTCTGCAGTGTTTGCTATGCCACCTTGATTTCTATTAAGAATGGAGGGCAAAATGATGCTTAATCTGTTAGATATAATTTTATGTAAAATCGTATTATCTCAATTTAGGAGTGATACCAGGCGATATTTTAAAACTACACTATCAGTTCCCTTTTGCCTATGAGAACTCCTATCAACTCACAAAATGATTCCGTGCAACGTAAATTTTGCCAGATATCATTACAAACTTCAGTAAATATTGGGACTAAGATATCAGAGAGAGCCTTATACCACTGGAGGAAATCCCATATGGGTCCGTCGAAGCTCCCTGATATCTAACTCCGTTTATAGCATTTGAATGGTACACGGTAAGAAGGGCTCATTGCAGTTTGCACAAAAATTAGGATCTTAACACCACCTATTGCCCTTCAATGGTACTTTCAGATGAACTTGCAATTTAACGAGGGAATCTATTTTTACAGAGTAAATGCGTAAAGAGAATAAATGTTAACAATAATCTGCATACATAAATGAAGGTTTAAAATGCTTCTCCTGAAAACTTCATAAAATGTCGATGAGCTCCTTCTTTCCCTGTACCCTTCATTTGCAACTACCTGTTCAATAGTTGGTTGGGCTAATTCGCCTTTTTGTTTAACTGAAAGTAGTGGAATTTCGAAACTATTAAGGTTCTAGTTGCTAATTGTGCTAGGCGCGTTAAAATTGTTTTACAGTTGATATGTACTCCTGTTCCTCGAGTATAGTAGTGTTCATGTACCTCCTTGGATCACTGCGCAGGTGAGTGCTGACATTGTATTCCAAGACCGCATTATGGGCTGATAATGCCATACGGTGGATCACCGATCGCTTTAAATTATCTTTTAACTCCTGCGAAGTACATATGTGATCAATGCGTGAACTCCCCTGTGCCTAAATATATGTTGACATGTAAACATTTGGGTTGCACTGTCCAAAAGTATGTTAAAGCGAATTGTTTAGTAAGATTTAATAACTCGACAATTATATTTTCGTGATTGGTGGAATCCTGTGCTGACTTGATAGCGTTGGATTCTGAGTAATAGATCACATTTAGGGGTCTTAAACGCTGTAGTTCGGATGTTATAACGTCCCGGAAAGAAACTGTTTCTTTCCGTTCGGTTGTTGTTTCCCGACGGTAGGTGAGTACACAATATTGCAACGCCCTGCATATTTCAGGAGATTAGATGCCCAGAATGGTGAATGAATAGGTCCTTCAATTGTAAATCACCGCGCACGGCGATTCCCGTTGCTTTATTTATTGAAAATGTGCGTTGTAAGGATGTTATAGTTCTTTAATTTTATTCCTTCTTTTGCTATCTCTTGAAAACAAACTCTTGAAAGCAGTTGGTTTCTACAACTTACTCTATAATTACGAACATTTTTAATTAAAAAAAAATGATTCTGAACGAGTTCAGATAATATTTGTGAAATGTAAGTGCTTGCTGACAAGATACTATAAATATCTGGATTCAACTGTTGTCAGAATGTTTTTAAACGACTAAGTTGTTAACTCTAGATTACAAAAACATTGTCTAACAGACTACGCGCCTAGTGCTTGAAATCTTCCCCACCCCCTTTAACTAGGCTCACACCTCTCGTACATGTACCTCCTCTGCGTGGATAGACAATAAAGGTGAAGGGTCGTTGCTTTCCTAGTTTCTTTCTTTCAGTGTCATATTTAATTCGCGTCGTCTAGTAGACTACGAAGCTTACGAAGTAGAGTGGACGAATTGGATTACAAAGGAGCCATAGGACAGACTACGATACTAGTGCTGAAGCCATGTTGGTACCTTCAAAGAAGTGTCTGCTGTGAGTGACAAGTCAACTAGATATATCATTCAAAACTCTGTAGAGGTTGGTTTAAAGCTTATGACGTGTTATTTTTTAAGTATGTCTTTTTATTTTTTCTAAAGTACTCTGTCAGACTATGCCTTTGTAATAACATTTGGTAAAGTCCGCCTTTGTAATCTAGGGTTAAATGTATACCTGGATATAAAAGCCAATGTTGGGTTACAGCTATGGATAACAAAGAAGATTTAAACTCTTATTAAACTATATCTAAAATCGTAATCTCGTTTTTTATTTGCGGCGGTGATGTATGCCTGCCAGAGTGAAACACTCCTGGTAAGGCACCTTATTATCAAGCTTCACCCCATCTCTGTGCATTAAGTCGTTTTCCCTCTAAGTAGGCTTCGTGATAACTTATTTTAATATCTGCTCCAAGAGCTCGAACGAAAGTACCCACGACCCTGGAAACTTATAGTAAAGCTCAACGTAAGCTTGATGGTCAATGTGCTATCTTAATAGTTATTTTGGTAATTATATTATGACCACACAGCATCAACAGCTACTACTTGAACAGCAATATAGTTCCTAATTTTCATTACAAAGTCTATCTGACATTGAAACAATTTCAAGTGGTACAAGTTTAATCATATACGCGTATTACAAAAACAATCATATGAGCATGATGTATTGTAAAAATGTATGTTGTGAATCTCAAGTACAAAAAACTAAAACACAATGATCGAATCATGTCAACTTGATAAATGAATGATTATACAAAAGAGTTAGTTGTATAAAACAAAAGTGATATTCACAATTTGTAAAAGAGTTTCCATGCATTAAAGATGTACAACAATAAATTATGTTACATGAAACGTAATTGTTATTAAGAACTTTACAGTATTGCTTATTTTATGTGCAGTGAATTCAAAACTACCTAGCGCACAAAATGTAAACAATAGTCATACCATAGTAACAAAAGATTTCCAAAGACACTACATTCAGACTTTAAATTGGTGATTAAAAACAATAAATTGTTAATGAATATAACGGAATTTAGTTAATAAATATAACGGAATTTAGTCATAAATTTTAGTAACTTTAGTGTTTACTATGGCTGGCAATACTGCATCCGCATCTCCATTAATAGTGTCATATATATATTATAATTGGGCATGGAATCTGGATATTATAATTTGGCATGGTGCTGACATGACTAGCTTAAGTTTACCAGTAACATCAATGACATCAGATTCAGAAATACATGGGATTCCAATGATATTAGTATTTCCTTTGACGATATTAAATGGACGATTGCATTTGTCAGTATTTTAAAGTTTATACTGAAGTTGTTTAAATACTTCAGCTATGTCAATTCCATTGGTATATACATTACCTTTGTACTCAATTTAATTTGATATTTTATTAACATAGGATCTCTTGCACTGTACCAAAAATAGGAACTATTACCGTAAATTCTACTTTCTAGAGCAGACATATAAACATTACGAGATTCATTGTACTTACTTTTAGCCAACGTTTGTATTTGTACATGTTTTCGGTGCCATTTCTTGTCATAACTACGTTTTGGTTTCCCAAAATATTTTGTTTACTAATGAGCATTTTCAACTCCTTGCTCATCCATGGATCCTTAAATCACTTTTTATTTTTAAAATATTTCTCGGTACATTCTTATCAAAACAGTAGGCCTATACAGACTCTGATAAAAGTTATCTGTACAGCTAACTACACCAACCTCTCTTCGTTTTTTTACTATAATGGACATTTCCGGTAGTATTTTTTTATTGCAATAAACATACTTCTGTTAAAGTAGACTACGGAAAACATTATCTTTTCTTTCAGTGATCCATTTATCAAAAGTAATAAAGCCTTGCTTAGAAACAGTCTCAAGCTTGTGCTTAATCGGGTGCCGCCATGTTATGACGTAATCAATCTGTCGACTGCTTGTCATTAACATATAGATAGTATTTGATTTGTTAGTATAGTTAACAAGATATAACAAAAACTGGATCGAAAGTAATATAAGTGGTGAATAGCGTTTCTGTATGCCTTAAAACGTCATTTAGTTCTTTTTGTTTCTTTTAAAATTGAATTTTAGATTTAATACTTCTTTAAGATATTGATATATTTTGGTAGCTTCAACAGTAATTTATAGCAAGTTAATTTTGCGTTTCATGAAGTAAAATAGAACACGGCCTTTGATAGAATTCGAACAACCTTAGGTGAAAGTATAAAAAGTTGAGACTTACGTGCGCTAACCAATTGCTCCACATTATCAAGACATCAAAATTGACACAAACTAGCGAAAGGTTGAGCACTGCAAGTTAAGACTGACCCCTGGCATTGTTTCGAGCAATTTCTGTTATTAAAACATGTTTTGTTGTTTTAACATATTGAAGTGTGTTCTGCAGATTGTTTATAAATTATTTCGTTAAGTGATGATATGAATGTTCTTTCTCCTTGTTTTTTCGGCTCCAAACTTCTGAATAAGGAACATAGGGAGACGCATAGCTACGGAAATAGTACACATTGATTACATCAAACAGATCAGAAAATGATTTTCTTTGTATGACGTAGGATATTGAATCATCAATATTTCATGCAATATTGCTACGTAACGGAAAACCGTAGAGCTGAAATTTCAAAAAAAATAT
Organism: Lepisma saccharinum; assembly: GCA_022664845.1. Lineage (NCBI taxonomy): Eukaryota > Metazoa > Arthropoda > Insecta > Zygentoma > Lepismatidae > Lepisma > Lepisma saccharinum. The sequence goes on from JAGDQP010011461.1 coordinate 40,575, forward strand.
ATATTTTTTAATCTGATGAACACAAACAAATTGTAAAATATATGAGAACGGTGAAAACGAAAATGTCCATTATTACCTTTCATCTGCCTGATATCCTCATATAACCTTCATTGTCCGAGGAGACCCGGTCAGAGTTGTTAACACTTATGTGCCACTGAAAAATAAGAGGAGATGATGATGGTCTATTTGCAAGCAGGTGGACGTCAAAAAAATATAAAACTATCCGTGAAATTCGTCACCAACAGGTCAAGTGTGTAGGTTCGGTCAACAGGGTTATAAAATTTATTAAGCTGTATTTACTAAAGTTCAGAACATAACTCTAATATAGCACCAGCCTCGATTGTGGTAAAGTGATGTTTTGTGCTGACTGTTCCAGTGTTCCAAAGAATAATATTACCAGCGTTGGTATTGACTAGCACACTGTAATAATAATAATAATAATAATGCCTTGGGCTCTGCTCCTGCGTCTCATTTGTGATGTAGGCTACTATAAAGACTATTAAAGTCAGCTCCCGTGATCCAGGTATCGCCGCGGACTACGGATCGGCAAATAGGCTTGCACTCCGCATTAATTGCACAGAAAATATCATAAACAGCTTCCCTTTTTTGCATATGTCCTCTAGCACATGTTTCGCAAGACAGTATGTGTATGAATCAGATACGTACAAATGCAGAATCTGGTTTCCGGAAGGGTCCACGAGCTTCCGGGGGATAGAAGGTATGTCGGTGCATATCGCTAAAAATTATAAACAACTGCATACAACTCTCATTTGGGGCCTCTCCTTATACGTAACTGGAATGTCAAATTAGATTTGTTTTAAGGAAATATGTGTCTTGGTTTCTGATTCACTCCAATGGCGAACGTTAATTAGCGCACGAACGTTTATATTACAAAAGCATGATCAGCAGATTTAAGTAATCCTACACATATTTAACCTCGTAGAAGCTCTGAATTGAATTTTTGAGACCTGTGTCCATTGAGACTTTATTAAGGATGTTATGAACTATCGAAATCTAAAGCTTCAAGGATTTGACCGGAAGGACTTTTCCACTGATTTTTGAGTGGTCATTTTTACGATTTTCCACCTTCTTGCGATTCTAATATGAAGGGGTTGGGGAAAAATAGTGCTATACCACGTCTTTCTCATTGTGAAAAAAAAAAAACGGTTTAGAATTTTTTTACATTCCTTAAATGATAGTTTTTTAGTATTATATTTCACTATTCATATAGTGGTGCATTAATATAGTTCATAACACTAACAATTATAATCTTTTTAACTAACGTTTTAAGTTGCAATTGATAGAATTATTATTGATGTCATAAACGAGCTGGTGTGCTTCTAAGTATGGAACCTACAGCTTTTGGTGAAATGTACACAGTGACGGAAATTGAACCTGCGGGCTGATTTGTTATGAATGATTTGCTGTTAATCAATCGCTGCCGATGAATTGTAGTGTTAACAAATTATAGCACCGATGATGATCTATGTCGTCGATGAATTGAACTGACACAATGTATAATACATTTACTACTTTCAAAATACTATAACGCACTACATTATTCAAATTAAAGACTTTACAGCCCGATACTTTTTATAACACCACTGTTTAAACGGTGTTAAGATGTTTTTTTTTAGTATTCTATATTCAACTAAAGTGAATTTGTAGATCTATTTTTCCTTGAAAATGCTAAACATTTACATTGAAACTTTCAGATTTTAACCATATATCCTTTGTTTTAAAACCATATGCTATCGCCTGTATGCCATTAAAAGTGTATCACTGTGCTTATGTGGCTTCATTTTTGCAGGGAGACAGTGGTGGGCCCCTAATGCTATCATATGACGAGGACCAAACGAAATACCATTTAATTGGTATGTATTACTTCTCGTTAAATTATTTGCACTGTATAACTATGAATTTAAAAGCATATTGAGCCTGGAGATTGTCACATAATATATTATAATATACCTGTTAAATGCGAAATGGGAAAGCACAGTGAAATTTGTTGATAGAATATAAATAGTTCTGTATACACACGAGTTATAAATAGTTCTGTATACAACTTACTTTAAGTTTGTGAATCTTATCTTACAAAATAAAACTTTACAATTAAACTTTAATTTAAATACTCTCTTTTTAGGAAACCTCACTCAAAACCGGACATTAGGCGTCCGGTTTGAGCTTGTAACCCGACACCGGGCAATTACACTATAACCGGGATTGTCCGGTTCAAAACCGGACGGTTGGCAACCCTATACCAGTATGTGACACTATTTTCCTTCCTAAATGCAGTTACTATTTATAACCTGGTATTGTTTTACAAGAATAAAACATCACACTTTCTCCTTGTAAGGGGAGATTAACATTTTTTGTTAGGCCAATATCTTAAGAGTACGGGGAAATACCATTCAAAGTGTAAGTGTGGGTTGTAAAAATGCCAGTTTGTGACGACAATTCACCACCATATAAGAAATAGTATTTTTAGCATATTCGTGATATCAAATCTAGATATTGATTTCCAATATATCGCCTAGCATTCCATATGTCCGATTCGTTTTTTGTTAACTTGTCAATGATGTTATACGACAATTATATTCGAGAAGTATATTCAGAATGTCAATTTGTAACGCGTGGTATTGATTGTTGATGATTTATAAAAAGTATTGAGATTAGAAAAAAAGATTAAAACACTTTTTGTTGAGCATTAGATTCTTACGCACCACATGAAACAATTTACTTTTCACCAAATATTCTTCAGCATATAGTACATTTCATAGTACTATAAGCGTTGCACATTCACTGTAAATCTGAGAATATATCGATTACTGATGTACATAATTAGATTACACTACATTAATGGTGTCAAAAAATCTATGGCAATTAGAAAAAATCAATCTTTTCTCAAGCGTTTGAATACAATGCACTATATTAAAGTAATTTACTTTTCACGAAATATTATCCAATCTAGAGTACGTTTTGTATGTTGAGCGTTTCGAACTCAGATGACAATGAATCAGATTTTTATAATGCTATAGAGGGCGTAAAGAAAGTGAGAAATAATCCAATCGAATGAATATCCTTTTCCTAAAAAGAAACTCCTAAATTTTAGCTGAATAATTGACTTTAAAAATCGTTGCTCTTGTTGTGATTTTTTAAAATAACTCATAAACGAAAGCTTATTACGAATCTGCACTAACGACTTCTTAAATTTCTTGGTTTATACATACATTGTATGCCTTCAACGAATCGATTGGACTAAATAAAAAATATCCACGGTATGTTTTGGTGTTTACTCGAGGAATTATATTATCTTAAAATTGCTCTGCTTCCTTTTACTTTAGTTCCGTGAGTAGTAAGTAGGTTTCTTTTTATAAAGGGAAGTACATTTAAATAACATCTTATGGCAAGCATTCCTTCGACGATTTCACATTTTCGCAATACGTTAATATGATTTTAACCGATTATAACTTTAATAAATTCATTCATTAATTTAATAATAATAATAACTTAATTTATAATGTTTAAACAACTGTAAAACAAGTGAACAGTTCTACATTTATCGAAGAAACATTATATAGCAAAACCATTAGAAACTTAAAAAACATCATCCTACCTTTAATATTTTATTAATATTGTTAACGCGGACCTATTCCATCTGCAACATAGACTATTTTCTTTTATTTATTTCGACATAAGGAAATATCAATACTCGATTTTGAAGAAGTAGTTCGATTATTTTGATATTATTGACAGTACTAATTGTTAGTTGTCATAAATCATTCACTTGGTAGTAAGACACATAACTATAAATCATTCACTTGGTAGTAAGCCAGATAACTAGTCCACTATTTCTATGTGTGAGACTCGAAGTTTTATTCTGATTTAAAAAACAAAAATTGCAAAAAAATGTTTATTCACGTCCCATAGTATTGCAATGCACAGAACAACTTTCCAGACTGCATACGTATATTACAACTTAGGTCTTATTGAAACTTTGTACAATACAGATAAAGTTACTCGTCTGTATTTGTGAGATAATTATGGCTACTAAAAATATAACCCAAAACTCTCATTGTATCTGTGATTATTGACAAAACATGTTTGCCGAACAAATGTTTCTATTAAAGACTATGTATATATCATTTAGCTTGGTGCACCTAGTCTAAAATGTTATTCTTCTTGTAGTACCTAGATATCAACATTTTTCTTTCTCGTATATGGCACTATTCTTGTTTTACATATATTTACTGCCATGTTGTTATTATATGCCCACTATCTTCGTTAGTAACAGTAGACTCATTGAACCGAATATTCTCTGCGTAAGTCCTCCTTGCACACTCAAACATCAGTTACGAAACTGCTTTTATGACCTTTGCCCAATACAATTACATTCATTAACAAACATTTTTTACTCAAATCGTTGAAAATGTTAACTAAATGAAAATAAATAATTTAATTATTTCATTCCTTTTATATTTCAGGTTTAGTATCTTTTGGAAAATTCTGTGGAGTAAAAGAATTTCCAGGTGGATATACGAAAGTGGAGAACTACATTGACTGGATCGTAAAACAGCTGACCGGAAAGGACACATATTCTTGTAGTGAATAGAAATAACGTAAAGAGAAACGTCCAAGAAAAAATACAATGCTACCGAAATAAATGATTATCGTGGGTGTAAAGAAAGCTTAATAACATATTCAAGATGCAAGTTTTATCACTATCATACCCTTCAGCTAAATGTGTTCAAGATGACCCTTTTTTAGAGTAACGGCACCAATGTTTTCATTACTCATGTTATTGTATATTATATTCAACTGTATATATTAAATAGCTTTAAATTAAATTAACAAACTATCAAATGTGAATTTTATAGTACTAAAAGCTTTCCTCACAATAATAATATTAATTGACATCAGATAGTAATAATAATACTAATAGTGTTTCTGTTTATCTCAGGATCGAAGGCTCTCAGAGTTTACGTTTTAGCATTAAAGTAACATCGTATATAGTTCAATGGCAAATGATGAAAATATATTTTGACTCAATAATTTATTTTTGAGTTTTCAGTTCGTTTGCATATATCAAATACTGTAATTCAAATACACCACTATTCTTCCTCTTTACAACATTCATCCTGCATTTTGTAACCCATTGTCGGTAAAAGCAAAATATTCGGATATATTCAAATATCCCACCTAGTATACTGGGAAGACTTAAATTCAGCCTCTTGTTAGTTTCTGTTCGTGACTGCAGCAGCCAAACAAGACCTCGCGGAGTCTTGAACTGACGGTCCGCTGGGGTCACTAGAAACCACACATCCAAAAGATATTTTTAGAGGCTGAAATTTTCTTCTATAATGTATCATCAATGTACTAAACAATTACTGCAGATTGTTACCACGAGTTAATATTTTACACCAAGAAGTGGCAAAATTTACGCTGAGTACAATTTAAAAAAAAACGTTTCTTTGTAATTTACTTTGTTCAGTTTTTTCTCATAGTTTGGACAGTAAGTATTATATGGGAAAATAGCTCCGTTTCTACATTTGGTTCTCTGTTTCGCTGACTGGTTCCAAACGTCCTTTCAACACTGTTTGAATAGTTCTCTTCCTGTATCCTCTAGCAATAAAGAGTCTTCAAATTTCTTTTGGTCTCTTCCTTTCTTTCTGTTTGCTATTTATAAATCTTTTCAGACATAACCCCTGAGCCTTCATCAATTAACTTTTTACCACAGTTGAATGTGCTGAGTCCGCGTATAAGAATTGACATCATGTGGTAAGTATATAATATACGTCCCGGTTGTTTTTTCTTTATTATTACAACTAGGAAGATAATATTAGTTTGGCTCGACTCAAGTGGGAACTTAAAATCTCCTGCAGTTTGGTGTAATTTGCTTATGTAGAATTGAAATTATTATTCCTTCACTGAAAATATTCATGCAGCACCATATAAGATTATATATTCAAGTAAAGGTTTCACAGGGCTTTTATACCGGTATACATGCTGGATTAACATTGTCATATGTTTGTAAACGCCATAGAAACAGATGCTTCATTCATGAGTCGTTCATTTCTTATGAAGGAATCTCTTGTCGAGTCTAAAGTAATTACTATGCATTCAAATTTCCTAACCCTCTTCTCTGGTGTTGGCTTCAACGCTTTCCTATTGTAGGATGTAGTTAGCTATTAATACTTGGATTTTTAGTATTTTTTAAAAATCGATTTCCTCTCTTGTTGCGTTTGGGTATAAGTGTTTTTATATCTGAAGTATATATTGTTTTAGTGAGTTCTCTTAATTCTTCTGATTATCTTCACAAAATCGTGTTTAAGCTAGTGTGACAGAATATGTTACATTTTTTGAGAGATGTGTTAAGCCTATGTCCAAACAGCTTGTTGGACAATAGTTCTCTCTCCTCCTAGAGCATTCTCCAGTCGTGGTTGTTTGTGAGCCTTTGATAAGAGGTAAAACATCACCAGTTTAGTATTCGGGTTGATTAATCTATCTCTATGCAAGTGGTCTAGTGCTCCAGAATAATTTGAAAGTACATTATTTTCTTGGCCATTATTCTCTTTATTTTTTGTCATTTTGGTTGAGCGTTCTAAACGAGGTCTTTCTCTTCCAGTTGTACCAACGCTTCTCTTTCATACTCTTACTTTTCTATAATGACCAGTCCCCATGATTTGTCTGTGGGTGTGATAATGATGCATTTCCTTGATTTAAGTTTATTGCACGTCTTTCTTATGGGGAAGGTTTGGTCTTGATTTTGAGGACTTGTAACATCACCCGTAGATGACCAGTAAGCTCTCATGTATAATAGAGCTACATGTCTGGATCCATATCACTTGACTTTGATTTTAGAAGGGCCGTTCTTGATTCAACATGATTCCCTTTATTTCACTTAGTGGCCCCTGGTAATGGTTATCCGGGTTCTGCCTGGAGAGTTTCCAGGTTTTTATAAGGGAAACAAGTGGGACAGAATAAAAGGCCCTTCATTAAACCTTCTGTCTCTTGTGTATTTTTTATATCAGGTTATATATTGAGGAATTCTTGCATTTATATTTTCTTGGTTGTGGTCTGCTTCCTTTACTCAGGCGATTTATATTCTTATTTTTAAATCACACGGGTTCGCGGTGTCCTCGAATTTTCGAACGTTAATTTAACTAATTATCCGACATCACAGAATGATGAAATTATGCACAGCAACTTAATTTGGCTGACAATACAATATTCCATTATTACTTACACTTATATTGCTATATATTTATATATTGTTAAAAGCATATTTATGTTTTTTTAAATATGGACTTCTTTATCCTAAAATAAATACTAACCTGCAATAATCTTGCGTCTGACTGGTTGAAGAACGCTTTAAGATTTGGGTCACAAAACATTTGCTTGAGTAAAAGTATCCGGAAACCGAAATAATTCGAAAAATAATAATAAAAACTATTTGAAGACATACTTTTCTTAAACAATTCATACTAAAAAGAAAAACATGGGGGAATCAATTCAAGAATTTATAAACTGACTGCATATGAAAGCTCGCGTCATGCTTTTCTTTTTAGTTATGCATAAATAAAATTATCTCTTACTTTGCTACGAATTGTTAAAAAAATGTATTTAAAAAGTTTTTAAACGTGTTTATATCCAACTTATAAACTTATATTGGTTGTAGCTAGGAAAAGGTTTCAATTATTACAAAAAAAAAAATGTTTGGGTGAAATACAGTTTTTGCTTTTCAGAATGTTTTGTTGTATCTGATAGGAAACGTATTTTTATTATGCATTTTTACCTACTGTAGGTTTTAAATATTTTCAACAAGTCATTTATAGTGTTCTTTTTAGGATATTTGGATAGTGAGGTCCGCATATCCTTCTGGAGTGTTCTTTGCCTTTAAAAAAAAGGTGTTTCGTTTCTTGGGGTCTTGTTGCTAGTTTTCTCTTCAAGAAGTAGAACGCGGTCATCTGTGCACTTCCTTTGTGGCTTTAGAACCAAAGTTACCTTGCACTGTTGCAAGGAATTTCCATTGTTCTTCCAACTTCGGTACTAACTGTCTGTAGTAGATGGTGGCCTCTTCGTTGATACCTAATTCTGATGATCGCAGAAAGAAACTGTGATGATCTTTATGAAATTGGCTTCTACTTTGGTAAACTTAACTAAAATTTAATTCAGGTTTCTGAAGATTTCTTAAAGAACTGCTACCTCTTATCCATCTCCCGATCTCTGAATAGCTGTGCTGGGTAAGGTGTTGCTTGTATAGCTGCTTCGGCGGTGTTCTGAAGCATTCTTCCTGGCTACGTCTACATCTGTTTTTGGCCTTGTAAGAAACTTTCTTGGTCGCTGTAATGAACTTCGGCAAAGTTATAGGAATTAAAGAACAAATATTTTTGTCTCTCAAAATCAAAAAGGAAATTTAAATAAAAATCATTCCAAATTTAACTGCACAGAAAAACAGCAAATTACTTCATGTTAGTGTGAGTTTCACTACTAGAGCAGTTTAGTAACAGAATTTGTCATCATCGAGGCATGTCTCCTCTTTAGATATGACTAAGAGACAATATCTGCAGCATTAACTTTCGCATTCAATCTCATAATTTCTGTCTGATTTAGATAATATGAGCACTAAAGCTTAATTCGTTACTATTAAAATTTATTCTCAAAAATTATAAGATTAAACGTAGTTTTAAGGTTGTCAAAAAGGTTTAAACGGTTAAATATCCATTTAACGCATTTTGAAACTATAGAAGTATTGCTATATGACAACCAAGAATTTAACAAAATCGTTTAAAACTTGAACACACAAGTTGCAACAGACGTTTTATCACTCGAGATATCGAAATATTAACTCCGTTAACTGAATTATTATTCACCGAATTTATACACAGCTTACAAAAAAAAACTTACCTTACAGATACTATATTTAAAATTGTGTCAAAACTTAATTGAATTGAATTTTTGTTCCAAGATTTAATACTTCTTGTATTAGTAATTTATGTATGATGATTCTATATAATCTCAATCACACTTCCTAATTCTAGTCCACAAACCAAAAACTGTGTGCCATAGCAATTTCCTCCATTCTATTACGTACCAACTCGTCCTTCCTTCTCTATACGAATACAAATGAACAACTTTACAGAAAAGCGACAGACGTTGTACGTCGGAGCTAACGCCAGGTAAAGAGGAAATTTGAGGCTCTAACTGATTCTTGACAGCTAGTACGTGTATGGCAGATAACTCAAACAAATTACTAGTGCATTCTTCAATCATTCTTCCCAGAAAAAGGAAAAAGTCACTAGCAAATGATCAATCAAAACTATTTCAGAGTAATAAGAACACTGTTCACTACAGCCTAGAGGGACCAGCATCGCTTTTGAGGGATTCCTATGTGGACGATCTCACTATTTCACTTCTTTCTTCATTGTTTCGTTTTTCTTACAACCTTCATTTCCGGTAGTTTGACCAAGATGTCATTTGGTTCCTGCAGGTCCTTAAGGATTTTTGCTTCATGTGTATCTATGTCCTACTTAAAAATACAGGTTTACAAAATCGCTTTATGGATAAGGTTACTTTTGTACTTAGAAAACAACTATACAAACCACCGTTTTTATTAATACCATTAGTACAAAGCTTCTAACTTTTTCGATATTGTTTCAGGATAACTGAAACCTTCAGCTCGCTGTCCCAGCGTATTATTATTGATATTGACGATTAAGAAGCGTACGAAAGAAGAGTGGAGTGGTACAATTACTAGTCTTTTGTTTAAGAAGAAAGTGTCGTCCCTTTTCGTAGCCTTAGTCTCCTGTCATTCTTATCAATAAGCTACATGATAATAATTATTCAATCGACATTATACCTAAATCTCTTCCTCAGGCTCACTGGTATTTAACGACTTATTGAGGAATGTGGGATTGTAATGAATAATAATGACGCTTCTTACAACCATCAGGCAGATAGATTCTTCACAGACTAGCGTCGTCGCATCAACCGCTGAATAAAACCGCATAGGTAGAAATAAAAAACAATAACTGGCTTACATTTAAATATATCTCAAAGAGAGGCTTTGCATTGAATAAAATTAATATATAAAAGCAAACTAAATAACAAATGCGAGAAATATAAATTTAAAGCATCATAATTTAAAGCAGTTGATGCGAAAACAACCACAATATTCAATAAAAAATCACTAGTTATAATTCTGTTGTTACACGTTGAGATGAGAACCCATTTCTTCGTCGCTGGACTGTATATTTTAACTATTACTACTGTGTTCTCTAAGGTATATAAAATATTATCTTATAAAATCCTTATAAAATATTAATGTTTTTCAATTGTAAATGTATGGAGGTAAATTAACTTCAATACAGGGAAATAAATTAGTTTTAATTAAGTCAAGATTTTGCTAGGTTAATGACCAAAAGAGTTGCACATAACTACTGGTTGTTTGCCCTTTCGAAGCAGTCCTTTCGAGACATGAGTTAACCTAATTCTGTAGGTAAATGGTAACCAACTGAAAAGGTTTAACAGAAATCTGGGTAAAAACAACCAATTCATGGGCAGTCAGTTACCTACACGATTGGTCCAAGAAGAAATAAACAAACAACATAATTAATCCACTGCTCGGTTATGTGAACCGGTTAATGTGTTGGTAAATTTAGTTATTATTAGTTATTATTATTCTCATTCTCTGAGAATTAGTTAGCTTTAAACCTTTATGAGAGTTAACTGAACCGAGTCTCGTCTTTACGAGATGGTGATCTCTGAATTCTGAGGGGCTTCCACATCGAAGTTTTGTACCAACGCCAAAAATGTAAGGTGAAACTTAAAAGGTAACCTAGCAACCCTAAATCTAGGAATGAATGTATATATATACCTTATTATTAATATTATGTTAATGAAAAAGTGTAATATGCAACATTAAGATTCACATAATGTATATCACAGTAGCGCAACTCGTGAAATATAGGCATTATTGTTTGCAAGTTTCAGGTGTTCAGCGGAATAGTCGTTAGCGTTTCGGACTGCTACGCATGAGGTCCATTGGAGGAATCTCATTCCTCCAAGGGTGCATTTTTTTTAGAGATAACTATAATTAAGCTACATGTAGTGTAAATGATAACAATAACTTGCTTCCAGATGATATAACCACAAAATATTTTACAAATTTTCGTTGGGGTGGGTTAATGTAAATGAACACAGTTGTTTATCAAAACCTTTCAAAATTACCTACGTGGAGGGTTAGATTAACCCACTGGATCTAACATTTTAGCTGGATTGCTGTAACCTTGTACTTATTAGGCTCTATATTTATCAACTCACTCTGTTACATTAACTCATTTTTGGGTTACTAGTAACCTTTTATTTATTTCTGTGTATCCTATTTGCATCATATTTAGTATGCCTTTGTATAGTTTTAATTTTTTTATTGACAGAGGTATAGCTTGTTTTTCTGTTAATGCTAGCTTGATTAATGAAAGATTCACCAACCTTTATGAGAATTGAACGAATCGTTAATTACCGAAACTAGTGGTGGAACCGAACTTTAGTGAAACACATCATTAGTGTTTTACAATCTAAACTAATGGCAAACAACGATTAACTTCACTTTGTCAATTACAGCGTCAGAGATTAAACAATATTATTTCAAGTATAAACCTTCTTTGGTTTCGTGTAATTTTCACTATATAGAAAATAATACGTAGTTATCACCGATTTTATTGCTGTAGTAGGATAAGGCAAGATACAAAATAAGTTGAGAAATGTGAAACAATACAAAGATATCAGCAAGGCAAAATATTATTCGATTTTATAACCACAATAAATGGTCATTTCAAGTAAATGTGGAGTCACAATCAGAAATCAAGTACCAGAATTTGTATGCACTTAAATGGAAAATTTTAGCAACGTTGTCTTTAAATTCAATATTAAGCACTCAAGAGGTAGGCTCTTTCTGTTTGTTTTTTTTACATTTCCCCTCTGATTTAGCAATAGTAATAGAGGTAATTAACATTTGAATTTTATACCAGGTCTATATAGCCTGTCAAGAAGTTAAAGAAAAAGATCCTTTCGAAATTGAATTAAATTTAAATGTAATACTGTATTGTATATAATATTAGCCAATAATAATAATAATGATAATAATACACAACCATATTCATTCCAATACCGGATGAGGCACTACTGACCAGACGTGTTGGGAGAGGAGAGCCGAAGCTCTCAACTGTGATTGTGATCGCCACTGTTTTATATTCACAGCAGCTCCCCAATAGATCTTACGATGCTGGGTCAACACCGAAATTGCACACACACACACACACACACACACACACACACACACACACA
>JAGDQP010011462.1:0-52915 GCA_022664845.1 Lepisma saccharinum
TTTAAAAAGCTGTCACTGGACCAGCTATCTTCTTCTCCCGAAAAATCCATTATAAATTAAAGTTTCCTATCGTCAAAAAGACACAATACTGTTCAAAGTACTTAATTTGTTCAATTAAATACCCGGAATACTACACAACAAAATCCCGATACAGTCTTTTCAATCTTAAACTGCTTCTGTCTTTTCTTCCAAACTATAGACCAGCACCATCAACAAAGCTTCTATTCACACTAACTTTAAAACAACCCAAACAATCATAAGACTTATACAATAATATTTTTGTGCCCAAACACAGTCATTTTAAAACACTTCTGCGCATCTTACATCTCTAAACCTTTTATTTTTTCTTCTACGTCAGTACCTCTCCCCCATTTTCTTCCTTAAAGACACCAAGCAGAACAACCATAAATCCAATCCTTTATCCATAAAAGTGCATGCAATTTCTCCAAGTACTCATCGTTTCTAATTATTTCTATATATGTACACAAAAAGTTTGACAGTGTAATGCCATTATTGCAATGTATCTCTAAAAATATTTCATAAATTTCCTTACAAGTACAGTAAAGTTTCCCTACACAATTTCTCCCTTAAATCCTTACAAGTACAGTAAAGTTTCCCTACACAATTTCCCCCTTAGATCCTTACAAATGTCAATGCAGTTGTGTTGAGCTGTGTCCATAGGAGTATAATTATAGCATGCTATACATGTTAATGGCAATAACGGTTTCCAATGGTCTATACTGCTTATTATACAATCAGGACTAAGTTTGTTAGTACAACATTCACATACCATCATTATGTAGTTTCATCAATACTTAGGTTCGAGTCTTTTGTTGACCATCTTTATAGAATTTGTTCACTAATCACAATATGTTGTCTCATTATCAGTTGTCCAATAAAATATAAGCAAAACAAATGCTTTAAACCACATTTGCACAACTCAAATACCATCAATGTTACATGAATAACGTATTTCTTTAAGTCATTCGGGTTGACAGCAATATCCATCCTTAAATAGGTTCAATAAATATTTTATCTAGCACAACCAATGGCTATTTTTCAAAACTTTTGTTATATTTTCTTAATCTATTACCCATAACGTACGTACATATAAAATTTCAGCTCATTAGCTTAAATGGTATACAAAATGGTTTTTAGGCGGCCATATTTATTTAAAGATAACGACTTTTCCAAAAACTTCTTACATTTTCGTAATCTACTCGTTAAAATATATCTTTATACCAAATTTTAGGATTCTATCTGAAACGGTATGGAAAATGGTTCTTTCGCCCGCCATATTTGTTTTAAAATGGCGACTTCTACAAAAACTTCTTACATTTTCGTAATTCTTTTGTACTGATTAACGTTTCTACCAAGTTTAAAGTTTCTATACTTAGCCGTTTAGGCTGCGTATTCCTTCAAAAAATAATTTCGGCGGCCATATTTGTTTAAAGATGGCGACTTTTATACAATTTTCTCGTATGTCTGTAATTCTTTTCCAATAGTCAACGTTTCTACCAAGTTTCAAGTTTTTAGTTCTAGTCGTTTAGGCTGTGTATCCCTTCAAATCATTTCGGCGGCCATATTTGTTTTAAAGATAGTAACTTTTGTACAATTTTCTAATATGTTTGTAATTCTTTTGCAGTAGTCAACGTTTCTACCAAATTTCAAGTTTCTAGTTCTAGCCGGTTAGGCTCTGTATTCTATCAAAAAATCATTTCGGCGGCCATATTTGTTTTAAAGATGGTTACTTTTGTACGATTTTCTCATATGTTTGTAATTCTTTTGCAGTAATCATCGTTTCTACCAAGATTCAAGTTTCTAGGTCTAGTCACTTAGGCTCTGTATTCTATCAAAAAATCATTTCCACGACCATATTTGTTTAAAATGGCGACTTATAAAAACTTTTCTTAAATTTCTTCAATCTAATAATCACAATACGTCTTCATATAAAATTTCAGTTCTGTAGCTCAAACGACGTGCAAAATAAATTTTATGTCGGCCATATTAGTTATAAAATGGCTGCTTTTTAAAAATCAAAGGCAAAACCACAATAAGTACATTTCCTAGCTTCAAAACCAGTATATACAACATTCACGTTTCGTCATGAGGTTTACGTCCTGCATTCAAACCTTTTCAAATTTACCCACGCTTTCGGAAGATTTTCAGTTCGAGTTTAGTCAAATTGTATTTTATTCAGTAAAATCACATGTTCTTTTATCTCATTTTCTGTATATCTCAACGATATTCAATAATTTTGCTCATGTATGCTATCTTTCTGTAATTTACCAACGCTTTCGGCAGCTTTTAGTACTATTTCCGTCAATATTACATTTTATTCAATACAATACGATCTTGTTTCTGTGTTAGTTCTTGTATATCTGAATACCAACTTATATTCAACATTTGTACAATTTACCAGCGCTTTCGGGAGCTTTTCTATGCAAATTTAATCAAATTACATTTTATTCGGTACAATAGATTCTTGTTTCTATGTCAGTTCTTGTATATGTCAATACCAAGTTATATTCAACATTTGTGCAATTTATCAGCGCTTTCGGGAGCTTTTCTATACAAATTTAGTCAAATTACATTTTATTCAGTACAATCAGTGTTTATATTTCTGTGTCAGTTCTTGTGTATGTCAACACTAAGTTATATTCAACATTTGTGCAATTTATCAGAGCTTTCCTAGCTTCAGAAACCAGTATATTACACATTTGTTTCAATAAGATACAACAAACGGTCTAGTAAACGTCCAAATGTGTGTTAGTTCAATATATAATTATGTCATAAGGCAACATTCTGCTATCAGCATTATTCCTAAAACAATCAACTAAAGTCTTCACATATGTATTTATCAGTCAGCATTAGTCAAATGTTTCAATACCCATCCAAGTATTATCTTCAGTAACCATCACCACTATACCACAATAACCTTAATGTTAAACTTTAACCATTGGATCTCCCACAATGCAACAAAATCTAACACTTGGAGCAAAATAAACTTTAACCATTGGATCTGCCGCAATGACATTCTTTTCTTTCAACACAAGTCAGCAAAACAGTTAAATTACATTTTATTATGCAAAATCAGTGTTTATATTTCTGCATATCTCAATTCCAACTTATATGCAATGTTTCTTTTCGTGTTCGTTACCTTTCTGTAAATTAATAAGGCCTTTGCAAGCTTTTCAGCACAAGTTTAGTCAAATTACATTTTAATACGCAAAATATGTGTTTATAATTCTTTCAATCAAGCATCAGCCCTAACTAAAATTGTATCAAACAATGTTACTGCCAATACAATGTTCCTAGATCTTCTTAATATTCACAAGTACTTGAAATATCTTACATTCATGTCTCGTTGTCGACAATAATAATTTTATTTCTTATTTCGTTTAAAAATATTAATCTCTAGCCTTTTTGCTTTTTTTCTTGGCGTTGGCCTGTAGGCAATGACTTCATTATTTCCAGTTGTATTGTCTGATAAAAAAAGGATCATGAAAAAAAACCAACTGTTTCCTTTTTTTTTCTTTTTAAACTAAATTAACTTTCAGCCTTCAGGGACTATACCGCCTCGTACGGTTTCAATCAAAAATTAAAAATGGTTCTTCAACTATTTTCCCCTTTCTTTCCAAAGCTCATTAATTTTTTTTTCTATATTTTTTCTTTCTCTACGTCCAAAAGCCTTCAGGGGGAGTAAATTTGTCTGGTTACAGCCAGAGTCTCATGCTTCAAGCTCGTGTTTAATTAATACGTAATTAAATCATGGAGTAGCAGGCTAGGTGTACACTCTACTCGCGTTAGTGCCTCCGTAATGTTATCTAGCATTGCAGAAATTTTCAAGCAATTGTCCATATCTCTGGTTATACTTGTCGGATTTAATTGATTTTTTTAAAATTAAAGCCTAAGTTACACCCTATATTTTGGGTAAGGACATAGGTTTATCTAAAACCAATCGTTTCAAAGTTAAATATTAAATAAGAAAATATTTTAGGCTAAAATGAAAACAAAAATGTAGCTAATGAAAGTATCTTTAATTTAAAAAAGAATGATCGAAATCGGATAACTCGTAGCCGAGATATGTTGATTTTAATAAATAGCGTCGGACGCCATCTTGGATAGCGACCGTTTTGGAATGTCTATAACTTATTTTCGTACTCTATACATGTCAATGTACAAGTGTAGAAAGTTCCATCTGGTCCCCCCATTTTATACCAAATCATCGTTTTTTGGCTTCTGGCACAAGGACTACACTCAGAAAAAGACATTATTATCATAGCCGCGAACAGGGGGACTAGTCATCTTAAAAAAAAAGAATTATGTCGTAAGAACATTTCCTTGGATGGAAGAACAACTAAATTCCTACATAGATAAATTTTACAAGAAAGTAGGACTTGAACTCACACTCGAGTCCTTTCGAACTAGAGTCAACTTTCTTAATGTTACACTACAAAAGAGATTTCTGGACAGAATGGTGACAGGGGATGAAAAGTGGATCCTCTACCATAACATTACACGCAAACGTCAGTGGGTACTTAAAGGGAGACCGCAGGAACTGTGCTAAAACACGATCCCCACCCCCTACAAAGTTATGTTGAGTGTTTGGTGGGATATCCGTGGGATCATCAATTTTGAGCTTTTGCCAAGTAACCAGACCATCAATGCAGATGTCTACTTCAGCAGCTTGAATGCATTGATGGAGAAACGTCCTGCTCTAGTTAATCGCAAATATGTACTTATCCACAGTGATAACGCGCGCTCACACGCAGCGAGAAGGACCTGCGATAAGATTGAGGAATGTGGTTAAGACCAACTCCTCCACTCGACGTTTTCACCTGATCTTGTACCAATAAACTACTGTCTTTTTCGCAGCCTGCAAATCCACCTTTCCGGGAAAATACTGCAAAATGAGGATGACGTGCAATGAACAGTGACCCAGTTTTTTTGCCTCCAAAACCGGTGAAATCTTTCAGCGGGGATTCAACAACAGGTGGCAGAGTGTTGTGAAGTCCAATGGACACTTCCTGTCTAACGGTACTGTTCAGGTAAGTTATCGTTCTTTTTCTCACAATGCAAAAATACGACATTTCTTATGGGATAAGCTGATATGTTCCAAATTTAAGGTTTATTTAATTGAATGAAAGTTTTTTTTTTTTGTCTAAAATTCCTGGGCTAAAAGATATGAAGATATGGTTGAAGTGCTACTAGAAAGATATCAGCGAGGTGATTTCAAACTCGTATAGATAATAAAGATCACATTCTTTGGTCCTGAGAAGGGAAGGGGGGCAAAGCAACTACCGGTACTAGGACTTATGAAGGAATTTAGGGGCTTTTTTAAAGGTCTCGGTGAGACGAATTAAAGCCCGTATAAATCCCCAGATTACAGGGTGTGTTCCGAGATACGAGCGGGACCCAATTTTCAATTCATGAACTACTAGGGCTAGAAATGTTTGAGGTGTCGTTGTATAGGTCTCACCGCAAATTTTCCAACGAAACATTGATCATCCAAATGCGATGCTCGCTGCAACAAAAATAATATATTAGTAATATAATTATATATTTTAGATGAAAGGAGACCATTGGGAAGACCGATACGTCGTTGGGAGGACAATAGAAGAGATATTCGAGAAGTAGGTGTTCGTGATGAAAACTGGCTTGATGTTGCCCAGGATAGAATCCAATGGTGAACTTTGTTACTCCGGCGAAGAACTTCCGAGTCCCGTAAGCCATAGAATTAGTTAGTTAGATTTAGGATGTTGTTTTGATAGTTACTACAGTAGTACTTTACTTATAATGGGGGCGCCAAAATTTACTGTGCCCAGGGTGTCTCGAACATAAAATCCGGGCCTGTTTGCACTCCTGATATATCCAAGAAACTAGGTTTTCCGACTTACTTGAACGCATAGAAACTAGGTTATAAATGATATTCAAAACCTATTGAGCATGTACTTAGAGCACCAATTACAAATGTTCTTGTGTGACTACATTCTAGTCAAGAAGAAAAGTTCACGAAAATAAATGTCTAACTAGACAACAATGATAACAGTCTTATTTGATCCAATACATTTAGGTAGTTGACATCTATTCGGGGTAAGACCACTTCACATGTTTCCCGCCAGGCACATGATTTCTTTGTGGTTCAGTCTAAACAAGTATTTGACAGTCAAAACTACTTAAGTGTCTTTTTACTCCGTCATGGAGTTTAGACCGATTCTAAAACTAAACTGTTTACTGATTATACCTTACTAACTTACTGACTCTATTTGTTTTATAGAGAAAATTAGTAAAAACTGTTATTTTTATATGGGCCAGTCTAGTAACTTTGGACTTCGACCCGTTAAGATTCGCCCATTAGCCATTAAAATCCACGCCCGTGCCGGGACTTGAACTCGGGACCTTCGAGTCATTGGCCTACCGCCGTAGACCACACAGCTACCCGGCCAGCACTAGAGAAAATTACTTTTAGGTAGAAAAAGTAATAAAAATCTTTTTAGACATACTTAAACAAGTTGTACTGAAAAGTAAAACAATTTTGTTTATGCATGACTAAAGAGAAAAGCATGGAGCGCTCTCTCATATACAGTCACTTTATAAGTCCTTGAACTGGTGTGCCCCATGCTTTTCTTTTAAGTCATCCATGAGCAAAATTATTTTTTTTTACTTTTCAGTACGAATAGTTTAAGAAAATATGTCTTTAAACAGAATTTTATTATTTTTTCGAGTTATTTCAGTGTTCGGATACTTTTTCTCAAGCTAATGTTTTGTGACCCAAATCCTAAAGTGTTCTGCAACCAATCAAACATAAGATCGTTCCAGGCTAGCATTTAAGTTAGGATAAAGCAGTTTGTATTAAAAATATTAAAATATGCTTTTAAAGTATAAAAAATATATTAAAGTAACAAATGAAATATTGTATTATCACCCGACTTACGTCGCTATGCAAAATTTCATTGTATGACGTCGGAAAATGAGTTAATATTGCAAGATTTGAGGACATCACGAACCATTGTAAACTAAAGAAAAGTGTGTAAAAAAGATGTAAAAGGACTTGCTTCGTCTATCACTACAACTCCTTAGCTCCTACGTACTAGGCAATAACCTTATGTTTCGTAAGCGCTCAACATGCCTTCAGGCTTTTAGTGTAACAAACTATAGTCCGACTGTAACGACTTGATAGCTGGAAGCAATGTAAATAAATGTGACTCAGCTATCAAGTCATTTCGGTCAGACTATAGTTTAAAAACTAGCACAATTGAATTTTAAACATTCTACAGAATGATGTATGAGGGACAGTCAAATGAAACCTGGTCAGACATCAAAAAAATGTAATTGATTATTTATTACCTCAAAAGTAATCTCCAACAGAGATATAAGACGATCAATTCCATCCTTGAAGAAACTTCTGAGCAGCGAACGGAATCACATTTTTACCCAATAACACACGTCCTCGTCCGATAAATCGCATGGCGCGCAAATTGGTAGCACTGGAATTTGATAATGGTGGTGACATCTGTTCGGGACTCGGAGAACCACAGTGACAACTTTCGCTTGCATCATTTTTTTGTTATTGTGCTAGAAGTAGAGTTAGCGATACGTGTGTGTGTCAAACATCAGGAATAGAGACAGGTAAAGGACAGAGATGGATGGTTCGTTTTTTGGATTTTTAAATAGCATGTCTGTTGCCCAGATCTCTCAAATCTAAAATGAACTTAAAGAAAGACATTCTTTTGACTTCCTTCAGACATTCTTATAGCATTCCTTTCGCCTTCTCCGATATATTGATCAACGAATCAGGCGGAAATTTTTTGTGGTTTTGACGAGGAATAGCATTTCTAAGCAATTCTTGGTGACATATATTATAAGGTTATGATGATATATCATATCATAGTAGCTTTTTTCAGTTTTGCTAAACGGTACAGAAGCTCCCTTTATAGAATATGGGAATAGAACAGCCATTTCATTAGTTTGTGTGACTTCCATAAAGCACTTCCTTGAAACAAAAATCAGATATTGAGTATTCTTCACATAAATTCTGTTGACTTCTGGGACTAAATTTGACAACCAATCAGCGAAGAATCAAAAGTAAGAGCGAAAAGGAAAGGATGATAGTTGGTTACATGGTGGGAGCGTCTGGTACGAAATGTCAAATTATGGAGGATTTCATACTAGCACTAAACATACATCTAGAAGTTGATTTCGAGGGGAGGATCCGGCACCCGCGGGGGAGCCGAGATATGTCTGGGTGTGAAATTTACGTAAAATACATATAATTTTGCATAAAATAGTACAATTTTTTAAAATAAAGAAATTTAAAATCTGAATTTTGGGGATTCGGCCCCCCTCCTTCACTTGCAGTGATTCAAAACTCATGGACTGTTCAAGTCAGAACTGTCGCTAATTTTCAGAAGTTACTCTGTACTTCATCTCCAAATAATATAGACATGATTTTAATCCTAATAGCGAAAGGATATGAAATTCCCGTGTACCGTTCTTTGAAACTTCATAGATATATTTATCCTCCGGGAATATATTAGGAATATTCTATGTAGTATGTTCTTTCATGAGGAAATATTTCTTAGGAATATTCCCATTAAATTCCCAACATTCCAGGGATATTCCTGGAATGTTAGCTAAAATGGAATATTCATAGAATATGCTGTACCTACAGGGTGGGAAATGAATGATAATACTGAGAAATGTTTTTACACAAGTCCTCATACCATAAATTTATCCGAAGAAAGTTAAACAATTAAGTTACGAACCCCATTATAAGAACCAGGAAATGTGAAGAAACCAACGATAAATATGTAATTGCCGACCAAATTTATATTATGACCAAAGGATAAGCCAAATTCCCAATTTGTCCTCTAAAATAAAATAAAAATGCATTCTAAAATGAATTCCCTACCCAAAGAAAGGGCGTACCCCTTTGAATTGGTAGAAACTAAATAAACATAACATACAACAACAAAAATAACTCCAATTAGTTATGCGATCTCTTATAGGACATATTCACACATCAGCTAAGAACATCTGAATCGATTTCAACCAAATTTTTCATGCGTATGGAAGACACAAACGTCACTGTTTTTGTTATATTAAAATTTTACTATGATTTTTCATCTTTCCACCACCATTTTGGAAAATTGACTTAACCTTACATCGCTGCTATCCTTTATCATATTACTGTGAAACAAACGTCTCTCACTTTAACACTCTAATTTATTAATTGAGCATTTCGACCGCCATGTTGGAAAGTCGTTTCCGAGGCTCTAAGTCGGCTACCATTCGTCATGCATAGTAAAAAATAAATTCTTAAATTAAGAAAAAGTTCTTATCTGTGCACCGAGAAACAATTTACTTATAAATGAGATTATTTCGAAGCCGGTATGTTCTCATTTCAAATTAAATGAGAATGCTGAAAATCTCATTTCTAAATGAAATAATTCCGAAGCCGGCATGTTCTCATTTCAAATTAAATGAAAATGCCAATATCTCATTTCTAAAAAGAAAATAGACATGAGATTAGTAGTAATAATTGTATCAGTTGTAGAGTAGCAATTTTATGATTATTTATGCCCTTAACAGGCAGCTATGATCTGAATCATCATACGCTTGAGAGATAACGTCCCTTGACAATCATTCTTGCGGGGAAAGGGAAGGAGTAGAAGTGAACCAGGGTCTTAGTTGAGATACTATCTTGGCATTCACCTGGTTAAACTCAGGCAAAACCTTAGAATCTGAATTTTATTTATGGCCTTTAGGCATCTAAGGCTCAGGCCATAAAACCCAGGAGAAGTGTCAATCGGAATGACCAGGAGCAGAACTCGAAAGTGCGTGCATTTCCAGTTTTTATCCGAAGTTCTCGATGTTAACCGTTAGACCACGGGGGATTTGGTGTGCAGTAGTATTAGTAGTAATAAGAGAAAGTAATGTTTTGTCTTTGCCAATGAGCTCGGTAGAATAACAGTTAGCAGTTGATATAAAATTTCTGTCCCTAATTAAACAGGAAATTAATTGAAAACTGCTTAAAGTGAGCGTGACCAGACATTTCTCAATAAAGAAGGGATAAAAGCATGTAATAACAATAAAATGAAAACTGTCCATGCGATATCTAAGACTATTATTGCTGTTTTGCCGTCCGCTTGTTCTTTTAATATCTTTGCAACAATGCCCAATTCAGGTAAGTCACGTGCATATTTGGAATGTTCGATTGAGAGCATGTGCCTATATGTAGGTATATAAGTGTGTGTGGGCGCTCACTCTGAGATCACTGTATGAAATCATTGTTAGCGAACCTGATGCAGCAGTTTTTGCGCCTGTCAAAGCAGACAAGCGACTCCCTACATCTGCAAAAAAGGGTGAACTAATCCACGCGCTAGGATCTCTCTACTGCCGGATGTCGTTCGTCGCCATTTATCATCGGACGCGCTGACAGTTGACAGCGAAAGAGCGCGTCCACACAATGGAACGTTCCTTAATTAAAAGAGAAGCTAGGTAGCGATTCCGGGCGAAAGCCTTCCTAATGGATTTTAGCCCTTCGCCGAAAGAGGGGAAGGTCCCTTACATTGTTACCTGCTCTGTGGTACACTCTCCTGTTTACATGAACAATTGCCGTTAAAAGGTAATCGGGCAACCATCAGATTCCTCTTCCGGCAGTCACGCGCACAGAATGATGGGAATCAGAGTTGCCAATTCATAAACTAAGTTGGCTCAAATTCTGACTGGAAACAAGTCTATTAAGAGAAAGAGATTATTCTCATTAAACTCATTATGTACCTATTAAAATAATAATAACACTGGATTGGATTTAATGTGTTACTACTATTATTGTTCTACTTTTGTGTATCACACTGATAGGAAACGTTTGTCCCTCAGTCGTTTAGAAATAAGTATACCGAAAACCTTTCCTTATACTTTATACATATGAGGAGTCTTTTGTTAGTACGTGGTCAACGAACTGAGTTCTTATTCTACAGTTTCCTAATGAAACCCTAGGCTATGTGTCTTAAATAATGAAAAAATGCAAAGGCGTTGTGCGTAAGAACAGAAAGTTTTCTCGGGATTTATTATGAAAACAAGAAAGTTTTCCCTGTTTCTTTCAGCCACACCAGGAGTATGCTGGTATAGTACCTTGTGATACGCATACATTTAAGATATCTTAAAGTCTGTAAAAGAATATTTTGATACGAATCGTCTCAACGGGCTATCCGAGTATGATAACATAATCTATTTGTTACCATAGAAACTACGTGTATAGACACCGTTTGTAATTCTCTCGATAGGTATTGAAATGTCAACATTCCGTACAGTATACGCAACTTCATAGTGCCTACGTTTAACGCTGTTACAATTCTAAAACTGTTGCAAGAAATCTTTGTTTGCTAGACTCACAAAGTTCGTCTATATACAAATATATTGCACGTGGTTCTTGAAGGTTCAGTATCTATGCTAGTTTTACTTATAGTATTTGTTGATTTGGAAAAGACATTTGATCGACTCAAACTAAGAAATCTCAATGTAAGCATCTAAGATTACAAGTATGGACAAATGGAAGTTTCGTCCTGCGTGATTAATCTATCGAAGAAGCCCTCCTTGGTTTTCTTTGCACATGGCTAAACGTCAACAACTGAAAAAATCCATTGCAGATATCTGTGCAAATGATCGTGAATGATTTTCTCCATAGGCGCCACACTGATCTTAAGCGCTTGGGATAGTTGGCGCAAAATGATATTGTTATCCTTCAAAATGGCGACCATCGCTTCGCTTGTCGGGTCATGTCTTCAGTCTTCATCAATGCGGGCTGTGTTCGCCCGGTAATGGGAGTCGCTTCTATCGACGTCCAACCCCACCTGAATCGACGACCAGTGCTTCACTACGTCATACCGCTTCCTTCCCATAAGTCTCTTGAAGTGGGCTGCAAATTACCATGTGACCTACAGAGATATGTAGTCCACTACATGTGCAATTACAAACTCCTACGCGAACTGGAAATAGGTCACGGAAAACCTTTAATGAACGCCTCTGGTATAAAGAACTTGCACCTAAATCAAGGAATCAAAGTAAAAGTTGAAAATAACTTATCAGAACCAACAGCAACAGAACAAAAAGTGAGATAGAGATGTCTCTCGCCCACTTAATTTCATGTAATATCTAGAAAGGATTGTAAAGAGATGTTTGAAAGGAAAAGAGGAAGGACAGTCGGGGACGAAGAAAAGTACATTATATTTGTGGATAACATCGTTCTTCTTGTAGGAAAGGAGACATCGCTCAACAATATGTTAAAACAGCTGCAGAAAAACTGAGAGAAACATGCGGTGAAAATAAACATACACAAAACGAAAGGCATGATAATTAATTGAAGCAAACTCGACTACAGTAAGGCAACATCAAGATTCAAAGAGAAAAAAAATAATAAAAAAGCTTTTAAAGACATGCTTTTCTTAAACAATTCGTACTAAAAAGTAGAGAATAATTTTATTTATGCATGACTGAAAAGAAAAGCATGGGGCGCACCAATTCAAGAATTTATGAAGTGACTGTATATAAGACAGCGCCTTATGCTTTTCTTTTTTATTCATGCATAAACACAATTACTTTTTAGTACGAATTGTTTAAGAAAAGAATGTCTATAAAAAGCTTTTTTTTTTTCTCAAGCTGTTTTGTAAACCAAATCTTAAAGTGTTCGGCAACCAGCAAAACTCCATATCATTGCTGGTTAGTACAGTATTTAGGATATATAGAAATATATAGATGTATGGAAAATAACAATGGAATATTGTATTGTCACCCGACTTACGTCGCTGTGCAAAATGTCATCATTCTATGACGTCGGAAAATGAGTTAAATTAACGTTGCAAGATTTGAAGACACCACAAACCATTATGAACTAAAGAAAAGAATGTAAAAAGGAGAATAGATATCAAGCTTCAAGTGTTTGGGAACTATAAGTCAGGATACGGACTAAAAAATAAGGGCAAGCAGTAGGGTAATTAGGATCTTTCTCCCCCCCCTCTCCCCCCACAAGGTACTCTTTAGAGTCCTTGTACTAGCACTCCCATATGCATTTTCAGCTAATTATTGCAGCATGTATTGGGTAAGAACAACGTTTCTCCCTGTTGTGACATGTCATAGGTTAGTGAAGTAATGATCTCACAGATTGCTCTACCAATGCGTGAATCCATAGCCACGTAATCGAGGAAACATTTGAGTAACCGCTGGCACAGGGAGTGAGTGTAGTCGAGCAGACAGATACAATATATCGGTCGGTGAAATGGAGACAGATAAGGAGGACATCAAACACTGTGTATTTTTTTAGATCGATAAGGACAGTAATGCGACCGCAGCCTGCCGTAACATTCGGCAAGTATATGGTGAAGATGCAGTTGACAATAACACGTGTCATCAGGGGTTTTGAAAAGTAAGGGACGGAGACAGAAGTTGTCCAGATTAACCACATTCTGGACTTCCAGTAGAGAGAATCTTGACCAAACCATACGAAGCAGCCAAAATCTAATCGCAGAGGAATTAGCAAAAAAGAAAATCCAGACGACTCAGATCGCTGGCTTTCACCATAAAGTCCGATCACTGGGTTGAACATAAGCTAAGTTCAACTCAACGGCAGAGACGAGTCCCAAAATGTGTTTCGTTGCTTTGACGGTACAAAAAGTACCGGTTTTTGACACGCATTGTCACGGGTGATAAAAAGTGGGTTTTGTGCCGGAACGATCGTGGAAAGACTGTGTGTCGCGTTTCTGAACCATCTTTATCGACGTCAAAACCAGAACTTTGTTTCAAGAAGGGATATGAATGTAGTGGGATGTCAAAGGCACAGAAAGCCATGAAAGCTATAACCAAGTAATTAATGCCAGCTTCATCAAAACCGGATTAAGATGGAAGATAAAAGTGCTTCAGCCCAGGCCCTCCACTGTTTCAGAAGCTCTGTCAAAGGTAACGAAACTGATAACCTTACTGTTACTACTACAGGAGATATGTAACCGTCAATAGCGCAGGGCCCCTATAAATATCTTCATCCAGTACTACAACTTCTATTGCCAATAATTGGACAGACTATACGAGCAGCATTCTAATCGAAGCGGCTAGGCCTTATCGGTCGGCAAAGAGTCATCATCCACTACGATAGCGCCAAGCCACAAGTTATTACAAGTAAAAAATCGACGGACTTTGGTTGTGAGGTTTAAAATTCACTCCCTTTTACCAACTCTGAAAAAGTTTTTAAATCATGCATTCAGAAAACTTCTCTTCTCGTGTTTGTTTAGTTTGTCATTTACTCATTTCCATCTATTTATATGTCGCGTGTAGAGGTCCCCTAGACACCTGCCCTCCCCTCTTCCCCGCAAAGCGGGGCCTCGCGGTATTGTAGTTACGCCACTGAAGGCAAGAATAGCGATAGCGAATCAAACGTTCGCTAAGCAGAAGAATGTCCTCAGCAGATCGAGAGCAAACAGTTGAGGAAAAGATTAGTTATAATAATTTGTCTGGAGCAGAAATTTGGACTCTGCAAAAGAACGAAGAAAGCAAATTGAAAGAGTTGGAAATGAACATGGAGAAGAAGGGGGGGAAATCAGCTGGTTTACAGATGATGTGAAATGAAGAAGCACTTAAGAAAATAGGTAAGAGATGAACAATACTTTAGATGATAAAGAAGATAAAAAGAAACCGGTTAGGACATTTTCTGCGCAGAGATTGTGTACAAAGGAATGCAATAAAATGTATGGTTGAGGGAAAGAGAAGAAGAGGAAGAAGACGAAGCTAACTACTTGATAGTATTAAGGAAGAAAAATCGAATGTTGAGATAAGAAGGAAACCATAAGATGGGGATAGGGCTTATCATGCTTTAAAAAGCTGCCATTTTCGGTAGAACTAATGATGATGAGACCCCTTTATGTCCCGATTTCATATTTGCTTATTTCTAAAGTATAGAGACATTCATCCATATACGAGGTGTGACACAAAAAAAACTGATTGTAGCTGTATTACTAAAAATAATTAATATGATGCATATTGCTTTTGCAGAGATAAACTACCATACCTCCCCTACCTAGTACCGTGAATTGGACTCACCCGGTCCAGCCATTCGCGAGATAAGCGACAATGTGTGAACACGTGTGTCAGTGCGTTGGCGGAAAATGACGAGCGTGAAAGTAGAACAAAAGATAAACATCAAGTTTCTCGTGAAACTTCGAAAATCTTGGAAAGGATTGAAGACGACCCAAATTTATTGGATTTGGTTGTAACTGTCGACGAAACGACGACGACCTATGACCCCGAAACAAAGCGACAATCCATGCAGTAGAAGGCTTCGGGCTCCCCCGGCACAAAAAGGCTCGAATGTGAAAGCCCAAATTTAAGGCAATGCTACTAGTGTTCTTTGATATTCGTGGGATAGTGATGATTGATTGGGTTCCTGACGGACAAACTGTAAATCAACACGTTCAGGTGTTGGGGAAGCTTCGTGAAAACGTTCGAAAATAACGGCCTCAGTTGTGGGAAAGTGGTTGGATCTTGCATCAGGACAATGCACCCGCCCACAAGGCACTATCAGTACAGCAATTTTTGGCTAGCAAAAACATTGCAGTGTTAGAACACCCGCCGTACTCGCCTGATTTGGCACCTTGTGATATTTTTTTGATCCCGAAAATCAAATCTCAACTGAACGGAACCCATTTTACCTCCGTTAATGAGGTTAGAAAAAAACAAACGGAAAACGTACTAAAGACCCTTACAGAAGATGACTTCCAGGGATCTTACAAACAATGGCAGCGGCGAATGAAGAAGTGTGTTGAAGCAGAGGGGGACTACTTTGGAGGTGACATCACCGACAGGAACCAATAATGTAAGTACTCTGAGTTATTACTTCAGTCCGGTTTTTTTTTTGGTCACACCTCGTATATGCTTGAATTCGGTACTGGAATGACTGATTATATCTTGTATTTGTACTTAAGGTAGCTTTTCAATTTTATTTCTCTCTTTCGGCTCTCGTTCCTTGTGTATTATTTTACCTTTTCCCCATTGCGTCCTTTGAGTCCCACTCCATGAATATTCAGGTATTATACACCTATCAATTTCTTCCCCTTTGATTGCTTTCCATATGTTTTTCTATTCTTATTAACAAAGGTCATCCTGTTCCTCTCATTGTACTCTTTCACATTCACATGGTATACTTTATCAGTACAAGAACCCCTTCGGGGTAAAAGGAAGAGTGACGCAAAATTCTACTCACAAAAGAAGTGATATCCATTTTGCGAGTAACTTTCTTTGTGTCACTATGGCGGAATTGTTTCCTTTGTAATAAAATTAAGAAATTTAGTATCCTCCCTTCCCCCATAATGACAAACGAAAGTCACTGGATATTACTTCTTTTGTGAGTAGAATTCTTGCGTCGCTCTTCCCTTAACCTCGAAGGGGGTCTTGTACTGATATCACTTATTTTGTAAATCTGCATATTAAAAAAGTGCGCAGTCTTCATGAAAAAGGTCGATTTTGACCATGTTGTAGTCACCGTATCTCGAAAATGGTAACTCCTATATAACAAAAAATAAGCATCAATTTGCTTCTACGAGGCAATTGACCTCCAACCCCTCTGGTACCAACTATTTTTTGCTAAAGCAAAAAGACAGACAGAGGCTCTTTTCCGTCATTTGTGAAAATTCTGTGATTCGGCTAAAAAAAAAAAAGTCATAACTTTTGAACCCCTTCACCGATTTTGACGTGTGATACACCGTTTGAAAGGTATTGAAGCGTAGATTACGATTCTGCACGTTTCGGCCGCCTATATGATCTGGGGTCAGTGCTATCATCAGAAATGTGAAATTCTGATTATTTTTTTTCGAAACGCCCAGATCCCAGGGAGGTTCTACCGATCTAATTTTTATTTTCTGTCTTAGTATGGCAAAGATCTTTCATCTGCAAAATCATGCATCAAAATCTGATGCGTCCAAGCATCAAAATCGGGCTTATAGTTCTCGAGATCCGAAATTAGCTGTATATATGTGAGTGCGGCTAAGAGACTCGTTCCTTAGCCTCACTCGAAGAACTATGGTTCGGTTCTTCGTGATAGGTAATGAGATAAAATGAATTTTATGGGCTTTTTCCACCATCGCTTCAGTTTCTAGATGTTCCAGCGCGGAATGTCTCCGGATATCTCCAGTTTCCAGCTCCGGACTTCCCTCAGCTGTTCTCATTTGTTATCACTGTTGTCTCTCACCTTTACCTGTATTCCATAGCGGTTCATCCAGGATTTTTTTCCCCCCGCTTCAGCTCACAAATGCTTTCACCAACTCTTCAACATCTCGATGTCCTGCAGTTTCCAGTTCTGCTGCCCTGTACCTGCATGTCTTGTTTCGAGTCTCCAGCACTGTCTTTCCGTTTCCAGCTCTTCTCCAGTAATGTGTTATTTTCTCTTATCAGCATAAACATCCAACATTTGTATTGATTACAGTTATTTTACCTTAGCTCAGGGAGTATCATGCATTTATATGTGATGTACGGTATTTCATTAAATGCATGAATTCCAATATCAAAATGTAATGCATTTTGTATTCACAATTAACTATCAAGTATTGTTAAAACTGTAATATGCAGATCTCCCTTTGGCTAAGCGAATATTATATTATTTTGTATAAGACTCTACAAGAACAATTTTAAAATCAAGTAGGAAGTACCGTGACCTTGTACAAGAAAGAGTGCAAAAAGACTAAAACAGCTCTCACTTTTGAGCAATATAAAAGGCCAACTCTCCACGACAGACGTCACTTCATCTTGGATCTTCACCTTCACCAACACATCACTTCGACTCCTCATTAATAAACCACAAACCGACTCCAGGGATAGAAAAGAAGGAAGAAAGAATAGCATACTCAATACCAGTAGTAAGTTATCTGTGTAAGTATCTTTGCTAATCTCTCTTCTGTTTCAATTTCAATCTTAAGCTCCGTTTTGATCAAACTTTGAAATTTTGTCACTTAATGTTTTTTTTTTCCTCCCGCTAATGTGACAGGCATATTCATTCAATAGTTTAACTTAATTTTGACATTTGTTATTTGTATTAATACTGCTAGAGACTGATTGTTGTAAAAGTAACTGTCAAATCTGTTTAATTCAAATCCTCTATACTACCAAGTTGATCATTTCTACCAAAATAATTGATTGTATTCTAAGTCAATTATTGTTCCAATTTACCAATTACTATTCAATTACTTTAATGTTCAAACATTTTTTTCTGTTCAATAACAAAGTTCATTACATTTTGTTGAAATTAATTAATCCTTAAGAGGGCTCCTCGCTCCAACCCTCCCATTTTTAACATTTTTTTTTTTCAAAATATTTCAAAATATTTATCAAAAATATAAATTCATAGCGCACTAGAATTTACGAATTACTATGAAATGCAATGGACAGCGATCTTGAGATCGTGCCCATTGACGAGTGATACGTTTTCAAAGATTATGACGTCATTATTTAATTGATGTCTGAGCACTCTTCAATCGACAAGATTTCGAGATCGCTCTCCATTGCATTTCATAGTAATTTGTAAATTCTAGTGCGCTATGATTTTATATTTTTGATAATACTCTTAGTTTTTGAAATATTTTGAATTTTTTTTTTTAAATGGGGGAACTGGAGGAGGAGCCCTCTTAATGCATCAGATGTAAACACATGCCGGCTGGGTGGCCAAGCGGTCTGCGGCGGTAGGCCATCGGCTTGAAGGTTCCTAGTTCGAGTCCCGGCAGGGGCATGGGTGTGGATTTTAACAGCTAAAGGTGAATCGTGACGGGCCGAAGTCCAAAGTTACTAGACTGGCTCATAAAAAAAAAAAGATGTAAATACATAATAGGAGACAAATTTCTTCTGAACAAACTGAGCATTTGATTGGCATTTTCTAAGCACCAAAATACTAGAACTTTGTTTTCATCCAAGTCATCCTAAAAAGCTCAATTAAAGCTTTATTTTATTTGTCCTCATTATTTTCGTTTAGTGTGTATATGTGTCAAGAGATGGTGACTGGACCCCATAAATGTTCAATACAATATTGTTCGACAACGTCCAGAAATAAAATTTGAAAATGAGACTGGTTCATCTCGAGAGTTTTACTTTGTTTACTACGATGACCATAAATGTGCACGTTGACGGTATAAACAAGCAAGGAAGGGAGAATTAGAAACAGGTACCATTGTATTGTTTTGCGGCTTACATATATATAGAGAAAAACGAACCTAAAGCTAAACAAATCACTAAATTGATGCAACCAAAATGCATAAACAAAAATATTCGGGTTATTTCGGCAGAAAGTGTAGAAATAATTATAGCGTTACTATAATATTTGCAGACTAAATACGGACAAATTAGCAAAAAAACATTTTTAAAAATTGAATGAAACTCCGAACTACTAGGTGATACCCTAACATGAAATACGCACTTAATACAAGGTAACCAAAAAGTTCTTGCCTTTTTAGACGTCGCATGGGAAGACGTTAACAATGGTAAGGAAATAATTGCCTCAGGTACTGGAAAAGTGATTGTGGTGGGAGTGAGAACATTGATCGTGTCCAAGACACGCGCTTTCCGCAGCCATAGCCCGAGCAGTGGCGAAGACAAGTGAAGGGTGCAGGGGAAAAACAACGTACTCCAGAAACTAAATTTTCAAAGAGAAAGACAAATAAACTTACACTCTGTATGCTTTAACATTGCTCTCGGCGTCTTGAATTACTTCTGACTCAGTAGAGTAGTCCCGTTTATTATTTGTAACGTAGAAATTATCTGATAAAGCAATAAGATGCAATCACCTCATTTTCACAGTTTTTTGAGTATGTTGGTTTTTTCCCTCTACATTTCAAATGGAGGTGTTGAAGCAGCTCGTTTGAGTTTGCCTGTTTTAAGGAAGCTTGTCCGCTGGCAATTCAAGTCGCCGAATACGTCAAGCCTTTGTGAATAAATGTACTGCCAGGCATTGGTTCCAGAAATTCAGCTCTAAAGATTTGTCCCTGAACCCCGCAGTGGCCGTTCACAGGCCCTGAAGGCCTCCATAGACAAGACGCCAGACAAACGTGTGATGAGCTTGCCGAACGTTTCCAGGTTTCTGATGAAACAGCCAGACTTCGCCCGTACAGCATAGGGAAGACGTACAAGCTGAGCAAGTGAGAATCCCACACACTCCTGGAAACCAACAAGGACCAACGAGTGACAGCGTTTCTCTGCACAGCCATACACCCATATTCGAGTTCTCACCAATGACGAAGTGCGTGTCCCGTATGAGACTCCGAAGTGTGCCTCACACCATAAGACCACCTCTATCACCAGCGCAAGATCTGGTGAACTAGTCGCCAAGTGGTATACTACGAGCTACCAATACCGGGCCAAACCATCGCTCCGGATCTGTACTTGCACTTGTTGTTCACTGTAGCAGAAGGAGCCAGCATTGGTGAATCGCAAGGGTGTACTGTTCCTTGCCGACAACGCCAGGCCGCATGTGGCACGGGTGGCCAGAGATACCATTACAGCGACTTGGCTGGGAGTCAACCGTACTCCCCGGACCTCGCGCCAGAAAATTATCACCTCTTCCATTCTCTGGACAACCATTTCATTTTGCCTGTAGAATCCCCAAAAATTAACTTCTTAGAAAGAGTTTCCTGTTTGCAAATTTAGAGTTCCTCACCGTTTCTCTTTCAATGGAAGGAGGGACGGTAGTGACTCGATTTTTACCAAAATGGAAAGGTCCCTAAGTGATAGTAAACTTTTATAAACACAGTATTTTTAGATATTAGCTTGTAACACTGATTTGAATACCCCCTGTATATTAAAAAGATTATGTTAATACTGTTCGTATTTCGAAACAAAAGTTCAATGTAGATACAGCACCAGCTTGTGCTGTTCTTAATATGCCTTTTGAAATAATACTTTGGTGAAATAATACAGGATTTAGCAACACTGATACACGAGTGTGACTATAAAGCTGTAGGCGTATTATGTATGAAAGATCACAATGTTAGGGGCAATGCAATTGATCGAATGACATTTCCACCTGCGCTCCGTCCACGCCTCGATGACTGAAGGCTAAGTAAATACATTAAGGTGATTTACTAATACTAAATCTAAGGTATTAAAAGATTATAAGAGTGTACTTGTGCTTTAGTTAAAGTGCAGTGTCACTGAGTGGTGGAAAATTGCTCTCTTCCCCCTGCTCCATTGCTAAATATTTGTTTTCTGGAGGTAGGGAGGTAGACGTCTTAACATGAATTTGTTTCTAAATCAATGTCTTTTAATTGGCAATGCAAATTATTTCAGAGCCTTTAATTATGTTTAGTAACTCTACTAGAAATTAAACGCGGGACAGTCTAGTTATAATAATAATAATAATTACATAGAGTTAATATACAGAGTTAAAAGAGCCAGTCTACATCAATGGCGTCAGCAGGAAGGGGCAAGGGGCGGCACTTGCCCCCCCCCTGGATTTCAGATTTTATACCAACTACTATTCTATTTTTATATATTTGATATATGTTGTGTTTTTTTTTCCTTTCCACTGCATGCATTCCATCAGAAGCTATTTGGGATTCTCCCGTTACATTTCCTCAACCATAATTATTTCAATGTATGTAATCACAAACAGGCCAATTTATACCCACCTATGTGAAAACATCGAAAATAAAAACACGAATGCTATTATGTGAGATTTATTTCTTGTGAACGTACTCTGTTTTATTAAGTTAAAGCAGTTCCTCTAGAAAGCCAATAAAAAGTTTCTCTCTCTCTCTCTCTCTCTCTCCTCTCTCCTCTCTCGCTTTCACCATCACACACACACACACACATGTATATACAAAGTTTAAAAAGTACGAGTATGTCAATCGTAAGATACACATTTTAAAAAAATAATTTTAATTTCTAATTGTTAAAAATACCGAACAAATCAAGAAAAATACTGAAATTTTGAAAAGCTGCTCATGTAACATTAACATGAATGCTAAATCCTTTAGCCAAGATATTTGAAGTTCACCAACTTAAGCCAGCATAGCCCAGAACTTAATATTTCTCATCAATAACAAATATGGATTACTTCATTTGATAGATATTCTTAAGAATTTTCCAACCTATTTTCTAAAATGCCATTCTTGATTGTGATTTGTCCATTAGTTTTTACTATATATATATATATATATTAATGAGCCTGATTACCAAGAGCTCTCAAAGTGAATCTGAATTTAAATTTTTGAAAGGTCTTTAGATAATTTTTACTCAAGCCGAATGAATGATGCTGGGAGAATGCAGAACAGAAAGTTTACCTGACAGACCTTTTCTTCCATAGGAATTCTTGCACATAATTACTATCTCTCTAATCTTCAACATCCAACACAAGATTCGATAAAAGAGTTATTACTCACCGTTTTAAATTTGCCTGAATTATTGAAAGTCTTCTATGTCTGATAATATTAAGCCATCTCGGGTTTTGTGAATTCAAATTATCTATTGCTAGTGATCCCACCACATTAATTTCTATTGTAATGAACAACGATCTTTGATGATCCTGACTATTCAAAGATGTTGAATATGTCAGTGTCCGGCGTTACTGAGAAGTCACTGTTAAAAATGTTGTACTGTGTTCTGAGTTCAGATTCCATTAAGTTCATTTAAAAATTATGATGATTTCAAGTTTATTTGATGTTTGAAATTATTTTATATCGTTCAGCAAACGATTATCAAGTTATCCCCTAGAAAGTAGGAAGGAAATAAAATTTAGGGGAAGTATCTAGGTGACTGGTAATTTCCACCTTTCCATAAATGGCGAATTTGGTTCCCTGTAAAAATTAACTGTGTTAATTAAACACTTTTCAGTGTCCTCAGGAGACAACTACTTTTTTTTTTGTTAATATTTGTTGTGCGATTTTAGTGATTCAACACTGTGATAATATGATAGTACTAATATTGTGTTGAATCAGCATTAAAAGCACATACATTGTGTTGAATCACCGAAATCAACAACATTTTATTGTGTTGATTTAACACAAACAAGTGATAGTCGCCCTGGGACACCAAAAAGTGTTAACACAGCCATATCTTGCTGTGTACTATCTTGCTTTGCCATTACAAACAATAGTGCTACTAGAAGGAGAAAACCATAACTAACTAGAAAATGCTGTTTAATAAAATTGTATGCCAATAAATTAATTTTATCTTATCTTAAGAAAATAGTAAACTGTAGTCTAATGAACGTTCTGTAAATCGTATGTAATAACTTGCTCCTCTTCATGATTCATTTGTAAATTTCCCCCACATATCCATCTGTGACAGTGACACAAACACACACACACTTAATATTGCCCCCCACCCCCTTGAGAAAATTCCTGGTGACGTCCTTGGTCTACATGTTAGCGATTTATGGTAATCATGGAGTGTATTGCTTTCACGCGATTTGATCCGTTTGGAGGTGTACAATTGTTGCTTTACAAAAGAGGGCGCTCAGATTACCTTTCAAACTCTATTGAGCTTCTATTACAAAAACCTCGCTCTTATTTTAACTGCTACAACATTTTAATTAAATATTATTTCGCAAGTGCAACAGGTTGAAAAGGTGATGATTAAACTAAAAGTGTATCTAAAAGACTGCCATCAGTTCCCAACTAATCGTCACAGGATGATCGGGAAAAGCGAATTTCATTTGGTCGTGATAAAACACGATCATTAAGACCGAATACATTTATGTCAGAAAAACTACACACTGGTGTCCAAACCGTGACGTCATTGAAGGCGAATATGCAGTTGAACATCAGCGCGCGTAACGTTACGGGTCTACCTAATACGTACTATCTTGAGTTATCTTGCATTTATATATTGGAAGATAAAACTTGTGAATGCATATTTTACTTGTGACTCTCAACCAAAACAAAGACTCCATAAACGGGACTCCAACACAAGTTGCATAATATCAGGACCATAGATATAATTCGACGTTTAACTTCAGGTAAATCTTCCATACACAAATCACATCTTTAGGTTATTTCTTTAACACCAAAGCTACTAAAACAGCTGAACCTCATTTGTAGAACATATTACTTTTTAATAATAATCGATGCAACTATAATTGATCACCCTATAACTTGGCCACATTTGATTCTAGAACTCCATTGGCAAGTCTACGCAAACCATTAACTGTAATTTACATTACACATAACTCGAAGTTTTAACCAAACAACACCCTTGACTACCCGCTCATGGTTTCAACTTCTTGCTTTAATAGGATCTTTCACTTCAAAACATTTGCCCATATTCTCCACGTTATCCCAGAATGAATTGTTTTAACCCAAAAAATGCTCTGTTTTTGTATCAAGAATGAACAACACTAGATTCCAAAATTATCTCTTCTTTTGATCTTTCCTTCTACTAACTAAATGGTTTAAAAGGAAATATACACCTTTGTATTATACGACGAAAATAAATTGTGTACTAAAGAGAATTAAAATAAAACACAATTATTTTGCCTGTTTCGAATTGAAAACACAATTTTACTAAAAAATTCTTATTTCTTCTGTCATTTAGAAAGAAGAAAGTCAATGGACATCATATATTTAGGCCATATTAGTTTAAAATCTCTCTCTATATATATTGTCCATATTATGTGTGTGTGAGCATCAGGCCAAAAGTACTTGACCGATTGGAATGATTTTTCGCACATGATCAGATAATGGACCCGTCTGGGAAGTTATCATGTCACTTTCATTATAACATTATTATCTTCAGAGATATATCTTGGATCCAAAATGGCGGACCCCCAAAATCCATTTTTCACACAATTTGAGGTAGAGATACAAAATTAGGCATAGGCTAAAGGTCTATTATCAAGAGTACTTTAAGAAACTATTACGACATTTTGAAAAAGTAGCCATCTTGATGACCGCCAAAAACTATTTTCCACAAAAATGAAATTTGGTATGAAGGTGTACCAACACGAGTAGGTCACGACAATGTAAGAAAACGTTTTTAAAAAGTTGCCATTTTAATGCAAAATGGCCGCCCATAAACGCATTTTCCAAATCACAAACTAGACAAACGAAATTTGGTATGAAGGTGTACGATCACAAGTAGGTTACAATAAATGGAGCAAACCTCCCCTATGGGGGCAGATCTGCACCATGGGGGCGTAGTCCCACGGAGAGTCTGGTTACGATAAAGCGGGCATAGCTTCCCAAAACTCCCCAAGTTGAAGACGCAGCCCGCCACGGGGAAGCGAGTATTGGTGACAGTCCCGACGACTGTTGCCCACATATTTTATTCAGCCAGCACCAACGGGCGGGCAAATCAGCTAGTATTAAATATTCTCTAAATAATGTCAGATGGACGTCAGTCGCAGTTGCTTTTTATAAAATAATTTTGATTCGGTGTTATTAATAACAAACAAGTTATCGTGTAAATTTGAAAACTTTGGGTAAAATTTAAAATCTTGTCACATTTTCTTTTGATACCTTGAGTCAAAACAAGGATTAATTGAGGTAGGGTAGTAGCCTATCACATAGCTCATTTTTCTGCTTACAATCTCTGCTGCTCTTTTTTTTAAAAAAAAAATCAGTTATAAGAGCGAAAGTTATTAATTGTAAAAGTACCATGGCAGCCACGTATGAGCAGATGATATTTCATATCCTATGTTTATACTTACATTACTGTCCAAATACTGAAACAAAGTTAAGGGCGTAAGCCATAGTGCTGTTACCGCCCATAAAATCTATCTTATCTTATCTGAAACAAAGCTATTAGCTTAGTTCACAGTGATAACCTATATTGTGAACTATATAGCCTATAACCTATATAGCACCCCCTCTCAGCAGTAATCAGTAAGGATTATCTTGTTGAATTTTAACTAATTTACGGGCTTTCGCCGTCTTTGGCTCAGGCCGACATAAGGGAGGGTAGATAATGGAGAAGGTATTATTTACTTAATGTACCATCCCGGCATTCGCCTCGTGAAACTAAAGAAAACCCTGGGAAAGCTCAATCAGGATGGTAACCGCGGGGTTCGAACCAACGTACTTACCCATTGCCAACACGAAGTACTCGACGGTATCACCTGAATTGCGGTGACTGAGTGATTATCTTGTTGTCATAGTAACTGAGCAGTGCAGTGCTCGGAAATAAAGGAGATTTTGTAAATCACCTTTTGTCTCACAAGAGAACAGTCCACAATGAGGAAACCGAAATGAGCGAGTGTTCCTTGTAAGTACAAGTCTCATTAATAGAGCGTTAGAGACTAATGTTTACATAGAAATGTGTAGTAGTTGATGCTAACGACAGAAATAATAAATATATGAATCTACACCAGTGATTCTGCCACTGGTATAACCCCCCCTTCAAAGCTCTAGTTACACCTTCAATTTTATCGTTACACCCCACCCCACCCAAACTGAAAATCCCGACAGAATCTCTAAGCTGAACAACCGTAGTGCAATATAATTGAACAGTATAAATTAATCAACTTCTCTGGCCACGGCCATATCAGCCATGATTAGTAAACTGATTTCTAGGTCCTTTCTCACTTAGAATTAATTGATTTCATGAACGAAATTCAAATTGGAAATACTTACTTGTCGTATCAGCACATTTAACACAATAGAATTCAAACACACACTGCATTGACAAACACGAGGCTCTCTTACACAGAACAAGAAGAATATAGCCGAAATACGATTAAGAAAAGTCTGTGTATGAACAATATAACAATGGTATATAACCACATCTTCCAGCTCCCGTGGTTCAGACTGTAACGTTGCGAACCTCGGATCGGCAACGGGTAGATATGCGCGTGACTGACTATCCTGATTGAGTTTTCCCAAGCTTTGTCTCAGTTTCATCAGGTGAATGCCGGGATGAAACATTAGGTAAGGCCCTGGTCGAACCTCCACATCCTACCCTATCCCCCGGCCTGGGAGGAAAGATGCCGAAAGGGACAAATTCATAACCACATATTTTGTAACACTAACTTTCATTATACATTTCACATAAAGTAAATTTATGGTACTGAAGAATTCAAGTTACATCACCTACCAGTTTTGAATTGACAATGTCTTGGAGCGAAGAAAATGGCTGCCAAGGCACCGAATAAAATGATGACAAAGTCAATGATAAGAATAGAACAAGTACTTAGTTCAGTCAATAGATGGCCCCAGAGGTAAAGTATTATCACACAAGACTCATAAATACCAATGCACTTATACATGATTTGATAATCATTACAGTACAAACAGCTTATAAGTTTCTCTTAAAATATAACATTACTATCGTGGGATTTTGATTATGTCTATTTGTGAAACGAATCAAGTTCACTTCTCTGGATTGAATTTTCGAAAATCCCCTAATCCCTTCGGTTTTAATAAGTATCCAAACTTCTGTGCAACATGCAAGAAGATTAGTCATAGAATTGCAAGCGCTATTATGTCCTCTTCGCCCAAAGAAATCAAAGCAAGATCCAACAAAGAAGATTGTCAGATCTATTGAACTCAACAAGTACGGGAGTAAGAAGGACAATTTAAACACAGTAGTTAATGAGCCGGTTGGTCTGGGCGAAGTACAATCAGTTGTAAACAATGCTATTCAACAATACACAGCGCAAATTGCCAAATGGGTGACCACCGTTCTTACATTAACAATCCCGGACAATCTAAACAATACATTACATACAGCCGTGAATCAGGCATCTGAAGAGCTGCTACAGTGCCACTTTAATATCCTAAAGTCGGTGGACGGACATATATTCATCGGCAAAGAAACATATGCAAGAAATGTCAAACAAAACACAAACAATCAAACATAGAAAGGCACATCACTTTCAAATCCAACATTAATACTCCAATAATCAAACATTAATAAACACAGGGGAACAATCTTACTACTAAGATATACTCTAACAATTCACGAGAATTTTCCCAAGAGTCACCATGGATGTTTTGAGCATACACAAGAAATGCACAACAAATGTATTTTATTATCAAAAGTGAATAAAAGAAGAAGAAGAAGAAAATCCTGTGTACAATTGAACCTCAAACTATTGATTTAAATCCTAAATCCAAATCCAAATCCCAACACCAATTAATCCAATTTATAACTAATTTAAAGAGATTTCTAATAATATATATTTTGGTCTATTATTAAATTAATTTAGATAGTTAGGGCGATTTTCTGGCGGTTTGCGAGGTGGGAGCTGTGTGAGCTTGGTATGCTCATAATTTGTCCACTTCCAGATCACACAATTTTGAACAAGAGCTATTTCATATTAAAGTTTCTATAGCTTGAATCTAGTGGATTCTCTGGAGTTTGCGGTGGGGTGGGCTATTTGGACTAAGAGCAGATCTGATTCAATAAATCAAACATAATTAATTATATTTCACATAGATTAAATAAATAACCAAAGGACGAAAGTGGCCTAAGTGGCCAGAAGTCCAGCCTGGTGGCCCTGCGGGCTAATGGCAAATTTACATGTTAGTCGAGTCCTCTACTGCGGAAATAAAAGTCCAAAAACCGCCACAAAATCGACTTTTCTTAAGGCTCGTTTCCTTTGTTGACAGCGTCATTGTTTTCATCGTCATCCAGTTATAGTAGTAGATAGTAGTAGCTGTGTAACCGTTAAAGAGAGAAGGTGATCTGAGTTGTAATTAATGTACAATCTCAACGTAAATTTGTTGACAATGAGTTAAATCAGAATAGAACTGAGCATGTGTGATAACAAAGCAAAATCTATAACTCAACTTCTTTAATGTACGGTAGGTTCCCAACTAGCGACCTCTGTCTGTAGGATATTGTATAAATTCTACAAAAATATTTCACCGTGAATGTAGGTAAAAATGGCAGGCGAAAAATTTTACAGGAATAAAAATGGCAAGATTATATTGTGTAAAGCTGGAAAGATGGGAACGAAAACAGCTTGACACAGTAACTAGTATGTATTTTCAAATTATAATTCAAGAGAAAATTCAGTTTATTTCTTTTATAACTAGACTTTTAGGAGGATATTTAATTAGTTCTAGGACGGGAATTCCAAGAAGAGAATTTTCTATGTGATTCCGATGCCACCCTTAATCAGAATGATGCTTCTGATCTTCTGACACGCCCTTTTAGTACCACTATCACTCTTTGATATCATCTTCAGGATTCCAGATTCCTAATAAAATGTCATTTAATTCAAGAAAATGTTAATTCTTTCATAAACATCTACAAAGATAGAATGCAGAGAAGGAATCTCATTATTATCTCCAGTTTGTTTTGCTGCTTGAATGTCGACTATTTTTATTAAATACTTTGTTCTGGTCGTTTGATTAATAACGAGTCACTGTAATATCTTCGAAAATACATAAAATACTCACGAGAATAGGGCTTTAAAATAGTTTAATGTCTGAAACATAACATTTCAAGTACTTTGCAAAACCATACTGAATTCTTATATATGTTTCAGTGCATTCCAAGCCTCATTGCTAGATTGACAAACATGAGCACTGAAATACATATCTAGGATAATTTTCAATTCAGCTTAATCATGTGGATCACTTTTAAAGTGAACAAAAAAAGTATGAGACAAAAAGACATTATGTTTTCTATGTCCACTTGATTGAAAACTAAATAGAAACCTAGGACTATACTGAGTAGAAACCGTATAAAATGTCATTTTAAGAAGATATAAAATATACTCTCACTTCGGTCATTCCTCCTTGTGCACTGTGTCCGCCAGGAGCACGGTAATGGCCTGTATTCCAGAAGCACGTACGCCAGGAGCACAACATGGTTTATCTGACCCTGCTGACATTATTATAAGAAGCATTCATTCACAATATAAAAATAATAATGGCATAATCAATTGGGTTTTCCTCTCTGGCAATGACGGTAATGATAGCAGGTAGATTACAAAAAAGAGGAGGAAAGAAGCTCAATTGTTTTATTTCTTTGCTTGAGCCTAAAATCGTCGAAATTCTTGACTAACTTAGATGAGGATTGGGATGTAGGATATTTTTTTTAAAAATAAGTAAAGATATCGCCTATGCAATGCGCACGTTTCATGAAGAACATCTGGGGTATCTTGAAGGCTCGACATATTCTCGACATACAGCAAGAAATGATTTGGAGTGGTCAATCCCACACTCCTTTATCTTCCAAGGTGCTTCAGCAGTACCAAGGACACTCTGGTACTCAATTTGATATGGTGCACTTCAGAGCGTCAGGTATAGAAGCGCTGAAGAAAATTCTTCATCATCCTTACCGGAATCTGATCCCAAGCCTCCCGATTCGAAGTCAGGTGAGATAAAGAAATGTATTGCTTGCGCAATATTTTCAAAGTTCCGCCAGGTGTATAACTGATTGCTGATATCTTTCCCATTCCTTAAGAATTGCCCTTGCCGAGAGACGTCTTTTCTCCACTCAAAATGGGCTCCGGGAATATCCCTGTATACACAACCACAAAATGGAGAATTATAATTACAACTTGAGAAGAAACATTTCACCTCTGCATTTTCTTCAGCAAGAATTCAAAACT
Source organism: Lepisma saccharinum (assembly GCA_022664845.1). Taxonomy (NCBI): domain Eukaryota; kingdom Metazoa; phylum Arthropoda; class Insecta; order Zygentoma; family Lepismatidae; genus Lepisma; species Lepisma saccharinum. Next base: position 30,524 of record JAGDQP010011462.1, read on the forward strand.
ACAGTTTCTCTTCTATACAGTAAAAAAAAAAGTTTCTTGAAATTGAGAAAAAAAAGTTCTTATCTGTGCATTGAGAAACAACTTTTCTTAGAAATGAGATATTAGCATTTTCATTTAATTGAAATTGGGAGCATGCCGGTTTGGAAACAAGCTCAGTAATCTTATTTCTAAACAGACATGCTCTCATTTTCAATTAAATGAGAGTGCAGGTATCTCATATCTAAGAAAAAGCTGTTTCTCGGTGCACAGATAAGAACTTTTTTCTCAATTTCAAGAAACTTTTTCTTTTTTACTGTATAGAATACATTTTCGTCTTACACTTCGTGTGCAAACTCTTTTAACTCTGAGTCCTTTACTAGTATGTAACTGATTAGGAAAATTATGTCCTATTGATACTCCACAAAAGAATGACGCATTCGAAGGACGAAATGATAAAACAGAATCTTTCTAGACAGAACCTTTACGCAGAGAAAAAAAAATTAAAAAGAAAGAACGAAAAAAAAGAAATTTTAAAAATTGCAAGTGACCGAGGGCTTAGAGACGTTAACGCTCAATATGATATATGAGTCCGCCGATGTTATCAAGGGAGAGAAACAAGGGATCCTGGATGCATATAATGGGAGGCCATGAACAGTAGCTATAGGAAAACTTCGGGAGGGATTTAGTCGTTCCTTGTGATTATATTCGGGGTACAGAAAAAGGGGCTATAATCAAGCGTGTAATAATGCGGTTTTATATAGCTGAGCACCACTGCAGAACTAGTTCTGGTATATGTAATAACCATTGCTTGATACTGGTCTGCACGCACATTACGGGCGCTGCAGGTTCACCAGGAGGTGGGCCACCACAGTGGTATGGACTCCGTATGTGTGCTTATATATGTATATATATATAGTGTTAGAGGGAAAATCAGGCTGTGTGCGGTTCAAAAAGATATATACAGTATATATGTGTGTGTGTACGAGGAAGGCTGAAACGTAGAAAACATATGCTCCGTCAACACCCATAAGAGAACAATATTAATTTCCCATTAATAACTGCCTACTCAAAAGGGCCAGATGTTTCCTTTACCGCACAATAGACAGGGCTTGAGCAGTATATGTTAAATCAAACAGTGTCAAGAGAAAATGTTGTAGCTACATCTTACATACTCAAATGTACTTAAATAAACAATATGTTTCATTCATACGTGTTCACGGTTGATTTAAGCACTGCAGTATTGTGAAATGCGGAAGGAAGAGGGAATTTTATTATCTGATGGGGTCAAAGTTTTTGTTATATTTATTTTTCTTAATACATTGTTAAAAGTAATGTATCTAATTTCTCTTGAGATCTCCGTATATAAACGTAAAATCCTGACTTATATCCTTTATAGAGTAAATTCATATTTTCTCGTTCCAAAATTATGACTCTCGTGTGTTGGTCTAAACGCAAGACATATGGAATAAGATCACATAATATGTTCTGAAATTTTAAAATGTAATGATTTGTTGGATGTGTAATTGAAAAGTATTGAAAATTTGTTGAACTTAAAATTGAACATATGCACTCATCAGGGATGTATTTAGGGGGAGAGTCTAGGAGGTTCGAACCATCCCAAATTCAGAGTTATATGCAAAAATTGTGTAAGTTTAGGTGAAATTATCTGTATTTAATACAGCCTGCACTTTATGCCCAAATACATGTTGCACCCCCACCCCTCCCGGAAGCCCATAGACTCCTCCCTAAAACGAAATTCTGGATACAAGCCTGCTACAAATTAACAGTAACACAGATCATTTGCAAATTAGGGAAATTAAGGAATTAACATTTTACACAGATGACTCGCAAAATTAGGTGATGTAGAACTTAACACTTGTACGGATCACTTGCAAATTAGGCAACCTGGACATTAAGACATACAGATCAGTTGCAAATTAGAACAGCTAGAACTTAACACTTGTAGTACAGATCACTTGCAAAATAGGCAATCTAGAAATTAACACATACAAATCACTTGTAAACTAGGGAATCTAGGTGGAGCGAATTTTTACATACTATTTTCTTGCTATTGTAGTTGGTTTCGTTTTACAATAGAATTATTTGTATTAAAATTTGCAACATACACTGTAGATTCACTCAAGATGCAGTTCCACCAACCGCGGACAGATGGCGTTAGGGCAAGCTCAGGACCTTTCAGTCTGTACCGCCAGTGGTTATTTATTATTATTATTTAATGTACTGCTGATAGGTTACTTAAAATAAGAGTATCATCTTCTGTCCATCCTGAGCAAATACTGACTGTGAGTGGCGTCCCCGTCCTTACGTTGATTTCTTCGATATACAATAATACCTGCGTAACAATTTCTTTACCACTTTCTTTCCCTTATTTTTATTATTTTCAAACTTGGTTCTTTACTTCAGATACACATTTTAAAAGCTTCCAAATATCTTTCATAAACTGCCATAGTCAACATTTTTACTTCGTTCAACAAAAATTAGGCATCTGAAAACATTGAACCATTTTTTTTTTCTCTCAGTTACTCTGTTTGTCCACTCACAGGAAAGATATCATACCATGCATAACTAATAAAAAGCTGTGTTCTGTATTCTGCTTTTTAGTACGAAAAATTGAATAATTTGTATTTCTTACATGTAATTAACAGTTTGGGAAAGGTATTCGGGAAATTTTGAATTTTTTTAAACATCCAGGAATTTTTCAAAATTAAAAAAAAATACAATTTTGATAGTTTTCCAAAATCCGGGAATTTTGAAAATTAAAAATTCACTAAATTCGGGAATTTTCAAGAAATCGGAAACAATCAAATGTTCCGGAATTTTCTAAAAAAAAAAAAGACAAATTCTTGAATTTCCAAAAAAATGAAGAATTCGGGAAATTCGCTTATATCAATATAATTATATATCTTGAAAAATGTAAAAGAGGTTCAAATTTCTGATATATGTTCCCGCTAGATGAATGTTTTCACTCGTCCACTTACAATGAGGAATCGATTCGAGAAGAGTACAGAATGTGATTAGAAATCCATTTTAAATTGTATGCGCTGTTTTTAGGATATCATCTAGATTCAGTGTAAGGCAATGGCAAACCACCATAGGTTCATTTTCTTGCAGGAACCTTCGGATCACAAAAGAATCTTTGATAAAAAGGGTTCATTATCGTCACATATATAAAAAAAAATCCAGCAATACCGTTGAAACAACAAACCGTTTAAGACCACCTCTATATTAATGCATATTTTTTCGGAAAACTAAAATAAATCAATATTGTCCTTAAATCCAGATACCATTCCGGCATTCATTAGAGGTGTCAAAGGAAGAAAATCAAAACCAAGAGTGCAGGATCTGGTTTTGAACAAAACCTTCTAATCAAGGTGATCATATTTCCAATTGGTCATAAATGCTATATTATGTAACACTAGGTTAAGGTCTTTGTAAATTAATTCTAATGCGAAATAAAGAAGATCTCTAATGTAGGCTGAAACAGTAGGTAGACAGACCATCCAGGTTCGAATCCGTGTTATGACATTTATTAAGTATTTATATAATCGTAGCGTACTGAAGTCAGCAATTCCTCATTGGCCTATAAATACAATGTTAATTTATCTTTAAAGAAAAAGGAACATTTTTAGAAAGGCATTAAAAAAATATTCAATAAAATTTTAAAATTTATGCATATCAGTAAAAATAAATTATTGTTATTCTTCATTGTTGAACATAAGTTAAATGAATGTTATTTATTATGCGATGAATTTGTAGGAGAAAGGGGACTGGAATAACTATTATAAAAAATAAAACCAATATTAACTTAGCATGGGTTATACTATTCGTGCCTTGACGTATGATGTGATACATAACCTCTTTCTCTATATGACATCTATGAGGCATCAGTTGCGATTTCATCTCCCTCATCCCCTCTCACTTCAATGTTATACATTTGCAGAAGCATCAGGCTCCTGGGACCATACACGACCAAATGTCCCTATCTCCCTTGCCTCAGCGGTGCCGGGTGTTTCTCGGTCCATTGGGGAAAGGAGTGAGAGATGACTCCCACAGAACATGTCATGACACTCTGCTGTCAGCTAGAACATGCTTCCCCCACCCTATCTATAAGCCTAACTCCCCCTCCCAACCTGATGTCGACCTGTATAGTGTCATACCATTCGAGAGCGACAAGCAGCAGCTGATTTTACGGTCATGTCCAGAGTCATAGAGAACTACATTCCTATTAGCATGACTGTTAGTTAGAGGTAAAAATATCCTTTGATACGCGATAAAGCAATTGTGGTAATGTACACACTGATTAACATTACATAATTCTAAACTGAAGAAATAAAAAGGCGAGATCGAAGAGAAAAACACCCTTGGGGTAATGCTCTATAGTGGACGACAACACGTGGCTCGCGGACTACACGATATTTTCGCTAACGTAATGTGTTTGCACAGACACAGAACAATCATGACACGGTATTCAGCATTGTGTATCTATTGTTTGACATTGTAAAAGTTATACAGAAATTTAAAACTGCTGTTTCAATTTAGTGTAAGTCTCTCTATTCTATAATAATTTTATAATATATGAAAAGTAAAAAAAAAAAAAAAAAAAATAAGTAAAGCTATTCCCTGTGCGATACGCACGCGCCGTAATCGACGCATGGGGGATGTGGAGGTAGCGCACAACATTTTCTTGACCTACGGTACGAAGTGAGGTGGGGTGCTCAGTCCCACGCTCGACTGCCTTTACCTTCCCAAGTTGCCCAGGAATACGAAGGACACTCTGGTACTCAATTTGATAGGAAGCTGAGTGCACTTCAGAGCGCCAGGCATGGGAACACTGTGATAAAAGTCTCGAGTGTCCTGACCGGGATTATGAACCCGGGCCGCCCGATTCGTAGTCAGACGCGCTACCGCCTGAGCCACGGCGACTCATAATGTATGAAAAGTACAAAAAGAAATTCTTGAATTTAACATAATCAAATCTGGTCTCGTATACTGATACAGTCATAACATTGCATCACATTTTCTGCTATGTAACCTCATGATGGGTACATACATAGGTCAAATTTTCATTCAGTTTCTTTAGTATTCGTTTGAAAAAGACTGCTATAAATAAAAGAATTTTAGACATATTTTTTGAGAAACATTTATAAGACTTTTTCAAATTACGAATTTTAATAAACCTCCTATTTCTCTTATTTTGTTCGTATTCATGTGCGTCTTTTATGATTTGCAATCTTAACTATCTATTCTAGAGCCATCTAGAGAGGTTGGTTCGAACTTTGAGAACACAGTAAAAAAATAGTTGCATGAATATTTTACAAATTTCATCCCAAAATTTCCTGTTTTGTCCTCAAGAGCCAGGTTATTTGTTCATGGAGGACGACAGTTTAACTTATAAAGGGGGACAACTGCGGTACATTAATAGATGACATAAAGAAACGGGTTTGTTTTACTTTTTTTTTTATCTTTTGAAAGTTACCTTAGGTTAAAAGTTATACAGTAAGTGTCCTCTTAACCGGACACCACGGAACCAGACCATGGCCAGATAACGAAATGGCCTATTAAAAACTAAATAAGCATGTACTTCATCTTTAAAAATACGTATTTAAAGAAAAAAAATACTGCATTCTAGAAGGAATAAATAATTAACCTCCTCAACTGAGTGGCTGGTTAAACCGACGGGTAGTTGAACCGAGGCCGGTTAAGAGGGCGGCTACCGTAGCGTATTAAGCTTTCCCACCAAGTAACGAAGTGTTATAGAAATCGCATTCGGTAAACGATAGATAAATAATTTGTTTTGTAGGAGTACTAATAAACAAACAAAAAAAAACAGTTGGCATACTCGTAATAGATGGCCTTGTGGTTTACCACTGTAGTGATCTTTAAAATCAAAATGGGGGGGGGGGGATGTTATCTAAAGATAACAGTTGTTAAATACAAGGTTGCCTCAGAATTGCTCTTTCGTTATCTTAGGCCAAAGTTGGAGCAACGCTTGATATGAGTACTTTTTTTTAAAAACTAACTTATGAAATATACAGGGTGGTAACGTTATGCATCGACAAATTTTTAGGGGTGATAGTACAACAAAAAATAAGGAAAAAAAGTCGCAGCCAACCGCGTGAAAATTGTGCCGCGTATCAGTGTTTACAGGATGCCCAAAGCGTGGGTTGATTTGCCATGGTACCCTCAAAGACTTGAAATCTACACTATCCAAAAAAAAAAAAGCATCAAAATCGTTCAATAGGCGGAGGAGATTGCCCAAAGGAATTAGGAGATTCCCGGAAATGCTCTAATGAAAGTGTGGGTCGAAATGTGCATGAATGCGACAACTTTTTCAGTAGTTATCAATAATTCGTTTGCACTAAGTTGATATGTGAAACTCATTCCATATGCCGAACGATTATTTTAAAAAAAAGCGTGGTTGCATATCAACCAGGAGTGGAAATTACATATATTGAAGCAACATGTTGTTTGTTTGTTGTCAATGAGAAGGAAGCAGCGATTATACGTATATCATTTTTCCTTATACGGAAATTCTTTTTATTCATGTTCATTTCGACCAACCTTACTCTAAGGAGTTTCTGGAAATTGCCTACTACTACCTTTAAGGAATCCTTTGCGCAATTTTGGAACATGCATTTTTTTTTTTTTTTGTATAGAGTAAGTTTGAAGTCTTTGGCTGTACCATGCTGTATCAGGTCTACTGTTCATTATGTTGGAAGTCCTGAAGTTTATTTTCCCACGTTTTCGACAGCTCCGAAAAGCGGCCGATTTTCCACCTAGTTGAATGGGACTTTCTTCCGTAATTTTTGGTGTCCTAGCATCCCGCGAAGTTTGTCGGTGACTTACATTACCACCCTGTATATGTCTATTAATAAATATTTTGCAATCAGAAAAATAAAACGTAAATCTAAACAAGGAATAAAATTTACAACAAATCTACAATTTTGTATTGGTTTTATAATAATTGTGGAAAGGACATATCTAGACACGGTTCCATTCAACACCATCTTTAATTCGCAGTAGCCAATCGTAGTCTTGCTTTTCGGTATTCTGGGCAGATCAGTAAACCTTGAAAAGGCTACGTATGTCAGTCCAGGAGCAAATTTAGTCTACTGGTCTAGTTAAGTCTATGTCAGTAACCACATATAGGATATTAAGGATAACGAAGGGTGCTTTTGTTTTTTATATGCACCACATCTCACAAGAGAGGGTCACTAACACATGACATGTCCTCTCACAAACCTGATTCATGGTGAATCTGACAGAACATGATGTGAAAAAATAACATAATGTTAATTTCCCTACATTTAATAAAAAGGCGATGGGGATGGGCACTATTAGCTAACCCGGGCAACTTTCGTCCTTTGTGTTGTAGTTTTGTTGGGTCAATGGCGTACAGTTAGTCTTGTTGAAGAAGCTGTTAGGTAGGAGATGGAGGTATAGTTTAGGAAAGAAGAGTTGATCAAGGAAGATATTTATTGTAATGGAATAAAATTGTTCGTCTCTCATCCCTAGAAAAGTAGCCAAGTTCTTTTTTTTTTATGTAGAACAACAGTTTATGGTGTTATGAACCAGCAACGGGAGGAAAGTTAGGGAACAGGATTTGCATTTCATTATCTAAGCAGTATTTAAGTTTAAATTATTTTTTTTTAACACAGCTCAAATAATCAAAACGAAACTTGATGTAATGCTGACTCAAAGCACTTCAAAACTATAAAAGTTGTTGCTACATGCGAAGCAGTGTTCCCAACTCATAATAACAGTAATTTTAATGAAATATCCTTTTGGCCAATTAATATATATTTAACAGGCTCTTCGAACAAGAGACAAAACAGAATGTTCATGTGGTGGAACAGTGTAGAGGATGTCGAAACAAAATGCCGTAATCAAATGCGTATTTATACGTAGAGTAACAACATCTGAGAAACAAAAATCGTCGAAGCAGTGTTGCAATAGCATGATTTTTTTTAACACGATGTTACCCAAAAGTCTGAAAACACCTTCATTTTAAAGATGCTTAACCTTTTAAGTACGCATGGCTTATATATAAGCCATGGTGGTGTAATTAATACCTACGCATAGCTTATATGTAAGCCATGCACAAGGTCATTTTTTTAACATTCATAAGTTGGTATTACTGGACGATGTTTTCTGCGCGCAACCCCAAATTTCTTTCTTCTGTAACATGAGATGAAGAAGCCAATCACACGGAACTAAAAGAATGGGGTAATGACGTCATTTAAAGGGAAGTTTCATCAGAGTTAAAAGACACGTGTGTTTTAACTGCGACGTATTTATTTTTTAAAGGAAGCACACACAATCACTGGTGTTTCGTGGTGTTTTCATTTCGGGAATGATAACATTTAGCTCACACTTCGTGTTATTGTTATTTTAATATTTTGGGAGAAGAAGAAGAAGAAGAAGAAGAATAGATGGAGATAAAAACAAAACATATCAACTCCTTCATATGGGTTGAAAAAATAGCACACGTCTTGGTTATGTTTATATGCCTCTGTTTTTTCCCCTTCCTATGAAAGAATAAATTATGTTTCTCTGTTGACAAGAGAAGGAATGGAGAATAAAGAATAGAGAATTAAAGGAACGGAATGGAAAGCAAGTACATAAGTTGCTACATGATGTAACTTGTTTGAGCCTGCGTTCATCATGACCGTCATAGTGAAAGTGTACATCTATAGAATCACGCTAAATTCATCTATAGGAAAACACACAAAGGAGTCAGTGTGTTGTATCAATCTGCGTTAGAATTTTGTCATAATTACACTGGAGAAAATAAGTTTCTCATTAAATAACTGCTGTAGGAGACCCAATTCGGTGTGTTTTCTGGCTCGTGTTTGGAGAAGGGAGCGTTACCGTCACTGGGACCAACTCATTCCGACGAACTTTTGTTTTAAGAGAACGTGAAAACAACGAACTTTAGTATCACAAAAGTACACTTTTTCTGACCAAGCTCTGTTCAACGTAAGTGGAAGTTTTAATCAGTACAAGTGTCACTATTTAAAGGCCATAAATAAAAACAAAATTCAAATTAAAAAGTGCAACTATTACGCTAAAGCTAATCTTTAAGTTGTTGAAGAGATACATTTGAAAAGCGCATTGCTAATAGTTTGGGTTATGATGGGGAGAAAAGGTTTGCCAGAAGTGCGTATCCTAGACAGAACACTTAATAGTAAATGGTAGTATAAAATCCTCAGGAAACTTATGATGTGAATGATGGAAAGTGATTAATATTGTTTATTACAACACGACGGTGCATCTCCACACTTTACCTTCATTGCGAGGAAAATCCTGGATTTTAATTTGCCAAACAGGTGGGTGGAAAGAGGGGACTGGGTGCAATGGTCACTGAAATCTGCTCCTCTCACAGCCTGCACTTTGAAGAAGTCTTCCGCTCTGAAACCACCACCCAGGCACTGGGATAAACAATTGAGGAAAAAATTCAAGCAATTTCTATGACCATGTGCCATAGCGCAATGTCCGAGCTTCCCCGGAGTTGCCGTTTCTGTGAGAATGTGAACGTTGTACAGTTTAAAGTTATAAAATAAAAGTTTATATAGAGCAAACGTTTGTAATTTGAACAATTTCGTAATTTCGTGACATTTGGTAATTCTGTAACATTTGGTAATTTCGTGACATTTGGTAATTTCGAGGCATTTGGTAATTTCGTGACATTAAGTAATTTTGTGACATTTGGTAATTCCTTGAAATTTGGTAATTTCGTGACATTTGGCAATTTTATGACATTTAGCAATTTCGTGACATTTGGTAATTTCGTGACTTTTGATAATTTCGTGATATATGGTAATTTCATGATGCCACTGCATTACCAAGAGTTGTCGAATTAAAATTCTCGCCACCAGGTGGCTAAACAAGTATTACCTCCATTCTGTGTGATAGTTGAAACTCCACAGCTCTCGGCTTTGCAAAAAAAATAATGTTTCACGAAATTACCAAGCTTTACTTTATTGTCATTTATTTGACGTCTAAACGCCTCTATTCCGCATCCAGTAACTGTAAAAGTACGGTCAATACACCATACAATAAGACGTGTAGCCATATTCTCTGACTAATCCTGTTAGATAGTCTCAGACTGTCACATGGCTATTAAAATACTTCGAAATACCCTTATGAGAAACATTCAGTTCTTGGAAATCAGTGTGTATTGAGTAATAACTTTTTAATTTTTATTAAGATTCCATATTAGCTGCAAGATACCGTGAATGTTAGAAACAAAACATTATACAGTAGAAGTCCGATAGACCGGCATCTAACAGACCGGAACGCCCGATTGACCGGCACTATCCCAGTTTTTTCTTTCCCTGTAAACGCTTGTGAACGACAGGTGAAAGCGCTTGGCGCGGTTGGAACCACTCGAAAATGTCCACTACGCGTCTGCTACTGTTAGACGCAATCAGCATTGTTCGGAATCAATCGGAAGCGTTCGGACTTTACTCGGCTGTCACCACACACAGGTTCAGTTCATTGTTTTCGCTGTACGGCTTAGCGTAAACTAGTAGTAAGAGGTACCGCCCGATAGTCCGGCATTTTCGGTAATCCGGCACTGGACCGGTCCCGAACGTGCCGGACTATCGGACTTCTACTGTAATAGTTTTCTTAGCGCTCTACGGGACAAGATCCAGAATTCTCTTTTAGGGGAATTACAGGACTTTCTAAGGCTGATGTAGGTGTGAAATATACGCTTGTATAATCAATGTTTCTTATCTGTGTTGATGTACGGCGAAACGTGAGCATTCAATGCGTAAAACACCCAAAGATTAAGAGTCACACAAACAACAATGGGGCGATGCATGTTGGGAAATTGAAGACAAATTAATGGATTAGCTCACAAAAAAATGGTAGAACGTGTAATCGACACTGAGAAGTAGATGAAAAGGAGATGGACCGGTCACATAATTAGACAAACGGTTGGAAGATAGACAAAATAATCTATGTTGGATTTCCAGAGAGAGAGAAAAAAAAATCTAGAAGACAATGAAATGCAAGGTTTTTCAAGAGTTATATGGATGAGGATAGCAGCGGACTGAGATATGTGGAGTTTTCATCCAGCAGTGGGTAGAAAACAACGGAATTGATACCGAGCGGCTGTGGTAGAGCGTTGCGTTAGCATTCGGGAGTTCGTGGGTTCAATCCCAGCGACCGACGATCCCGACTGAAGTTTTTCCAGGTTTTCTCCCTCAGTCACACCAGACAAATGCTTATCCTTCCCCCCCCCCCTATCCTGAATCTTAGATGCGTAAAGGCCATAAATACGATAATTAAAATTAAACTGAATTGATTATTTATATACAATAACCCTTAAAATTAGTCTGAATATGAGGACCGTCTAGACTTCAAAGATTCTTTAATACGTCCCTGGACTGTACCAACCCACTTTGTCTTAGAAGAAAATATATGTACAGGAAAGTACGAGGGAGAGACTCAGCTGTGTAATAGCATAGGGAAGAGTTTCTTCCGTATATCCTTAAAGTCGTATGGAAGAAAAGCCTCGAATTTGGTAAACTCCACTTGTTTCAATGCACGTTCTAGTCATTCGTTTCACTTTGGGCATTGTCGCAGATGGTTTCCCTGTAATATTCCAATGCATGTGATCTCCTTCCTTTCCATCCGTGGTTTTAAACTTGTCGCCTGTTGCAGCAGCAAATATCCTGTCATAAAGCAAATTTCCCAGGCAAGATGAGAAGAAAAGAAGATATAGCTAAAAAAAAAAGGAAAAGAAAAGAAACGAAAGAAAAAGGAAAGACTAAAAATGCTCAGAAAATTCTACCCAAAGCAAAAAAAATCACCTGTGTAAGCTTACAATGGATAATAAAGCTTTCATTTAATATTTATGTGGTATATTGCATATGCATTTATATATTTTTTTTGCAGTGTGTCTCAGTTCTGAATGGTACACTGTTAAAAATTTTGGGAAAGTTTCTTGATATATCCAATAATGTTTCACATGAATGGAATGTTTAAGAGTAATCTTGGAAAGAAACAGCGACAGATTTCTTTTACGTCACCGGAGGTTCTCAGTTTTCAGTTCTAGTGTGATTTTTGCACATGCGCACAAAGAGAAAACTGTTTCTTATCGTAACCAAACATGCAATTCTGATCAAATGTTTGTTGCCGCCATCTTGATCACATATATTAACAGGGTAAATATTGTCAGTGATGGGGATTGCTGTCCGTAATTAATTCATATCCTATAAGGAGTGACTAAAACATGGCGTAAGTTATGGGAGTGACTTGGTTGATATTTTCAGAATTCAGGCAAACTATTTCTGACCCTCTCCTACTGCTTTCATCTAGTGCTTTCTTATTTTGAATTTTTACTTAAGGACTCTTGGCATCTTTGACTCAGGCCAAGCGGTTTCTTATCACTGGCAATTTAGTCAGTCAGTAATACTCTTGACTTCTAATGGAACTCAAATCTTCCTTCAAACTTAATTTTTTTTATTTTTCTGAAAGCTTAAGAGTATTCTTGACAACTGAACGTTGAGTGGTCTTTATTAGCCAAATTACTGAAAATTTCCAGGCAGTTATAGTTTGACTTTTTTAAGGAATGTTTCTAAAAGATTTTAACAGTGTATACGGGGCCTAAAAATGTACAAACGTAATCTATGTCTGCTTTGTAGTCCCAAGGCGACATAGTTTGGAATCTTCAACTAACTTTTTCTGAGCTGGCGCCGTTAGTACACAGCAAGCCAATCAGCCCGACGGCTGCATTTTGTCAGCGAAAGTCGGGCCGACGGGCGGGAATATGTCGGGTTTTGAAAAATTCCGACAAGAAGCCGACTTCGGCGGGCGGAGTTTCGCCCCTAGACGAAATGTTTTGATTAGTAATGGTGTAGGAAATTATTTATACATATTAATACATTAAGGCCATATTGAGAAAAGGTTGCGCAATATGGCCTAGTAATATTATGTATATATTTTGTGTTTGAAAAAGAATTGCATTTTACAATACTAATTATGTATTTTGCAGCAGATATGAAGAAACACATGCATAGGAAGTTCTGCAAAATGTTACATGGAATGAAACACGAAAAATACAATATTAAATATCTTTAACGTAATGTTAAGTTTGATGACTAACTTTATGCTATAAATAATATTGATTTAAATGTAAAAGGGAAATTACATAATACCGGTACCAATATGGTCACATACATCGTATCTTTTCATTCAGTATTAACTGTACGTTTAGTTACAAGAAAATAACACTGGAATGAAATAAATGTACGCAATATGGTCTCAAGACCATATTGATTACCTTTGCCAAAATTTTTTTTTTTTAGCATAAAATCAACTCTAAAAGTTAAATAACATGAAATATTTAATTAACCAATGAAATTAGAAGAAAAGCACTACACATAACTACTGCAATCTGTCGGGCTTAAGACGTATTATAAATAATACAGCGAATAGGACATATTGAGTCCCCGAAGTGCTTTTTTTTTTTTTTTTTTTTTTTGCAAGTACAGCCAGAGGAAAATTTTTACTGAAACTCTTCTCTGTTGTGTAGCCTATTGGTGCTTACGAAAGTCAGTCTTTTGAATGCGCATAAAACAAAACATAAAAAGGATCTGCAGATCTCATGTCATATCTACAACTAACAAGGGAGGTTCACTATATGTTGTCACTTAAATCCGAATTAAACATAGTGCATCTGATAGAGCATGATGAGATATGGAGATGGACAAGGGGGAGCAAACCTCAAAATTCACATAAGTTAAATAAAGGCAATATTGGTGATTCAGTTACTTCCGGGAGGTGATTCATAACATAGAAACAAGTAAAAAGTTCCTATGAACATGGGTCAAATTCCACTTCGTTTTGGAGATACAGCGTTTCCAACTTGGAGCCTGATAAAGTCGAAGTCTATGGGAAGAAAATGAATTACAACGATCCATTAAATGAAAATTTCGATTACCTAAATTTATTTCTAACAGCATGGTGGATATGAAGAGTGGAACAGGATGTCACCAACCCAGTATAACATTTACATTTTCCAAATGGTACTACGTCGTGTTATTGGGTATTTGCCATATTCTAATTAGGATAAACAACATACATGAAGCACACACAGCAGTGTTGAGAACTATGGATAAAACAGAAAGTTTTTTTTGTGTGATCTTATACAAATTACGTATTTTTCTAGGATATTTTCGTCTAGTGTCTTATCAACAGTTTCCAATAGTCCAGTGTGTGCTTTGCTTATGATTTTCACAGTCATTAGAAGATCCCAAATACCCAATAACACGACGTAGTTGAAAAGTTTAAACATTATCCCGGGTTGGCAATACTGACAAACAGGTGACATCCTTTTTCCACTCTTGATATCCACCACGTTGTTAGAAAACAGTTTCCGCAAACGAAATTTTCCTTTAATGCATCGTTTATGATTTATTGAGAATTATTATTTTTTTTCCCATTGTTTGACGATGACTTTAGGCTTCAAGTTGGAAACTCTGTATCTCCAAAACAAACCGGAATTTCACCCATGTTCACAGGAACTTTTTTTCTTTACTTGTTTCGATGTTATGAATCTCTTTGTTCTGAATCACTAATATTGCCTTTAACTTCTGTGAATTTCGAGGTTTCGCCCCTTCCCCTAGACCTGCTCCCCCTTGTTCATCGCACCTTAAATTTGGGTATTCTCCATATCTCACCATGCTCTATCACATGCAATATGTTTGATTCGGATTTCAGCAACAACACATAGTGACCCTCCCTTATAAGTGTGGATTATAGAAATTTCAATCAAATCATGTATAAGATTTTTATGTACCCGTTTTTTCGTCACTGCTAGGCATAAATATCAACATAAAAACAACAAACAAATTAACAAGATACTAACATTTCAATAAAAAATACAACAATGGGGGATAGTTAAGAATATTAATTATAACATATACGAGCATACCCTAAAAAATAAAACATTTATTCTACACGTTTTATAGACATGACATTTTCTTAGACTTCTATTCTGTTCAAAACATGTGACTATTTTCTATAGAAAGTGGTATTATGTATTCTTTATATCCTGTATTCTCGTAGAGTTCTGAGCGCTTTTGTTTTCCACTTATGAATTACAGTTCCTTAATACTAATTTTTTAAACATATCTTGTACATATATTTTGTATCATAATATGATCACCTAATCTCGGACTTGTTTATTTTCTGCATTAAAGTGCTTCTACATAAACCTATAGTTAGAAAAGTGACGTTATGGTACTTTGGTCTTCATAGTCCAGTTGGCTAAACCAATAGGCTACTACGATATTTTTTTTTTGTTTTGTTTTCGTAGGCTACTAAATTTTTTAAGATCCGCTCTAATTCAAGTAATAAAGTGTTCAAAAATTGTTCGAAAAAAGGCAGAAAAGTAGATCAGAAGTGATAAAACTTTGCCCCATTTGATATGTGGTAAAGAAACTACAAGAATAAACAGCATGTGAGAAAAGTCCTGGAACACTTTAAAAATTTTATTTTAGCCAAACGATTAGCATTACAAAGTAACGAAGCACATCATTTCAAAGACTAAAGTTGTAAGTTTTTTTTTCTCATTGCAGGTGTTACGTGTGGTTCCACATTTCGTCGCTAGGTGATATCATAATGAGATGGCGCTTTCTGGAGCTGAGAAGGCTTTCTGCGTGCTAGAATTTGACAGAACAAAGAGTATAAATGATGTCCAACGATTTTTTTTTTTTTTTATGGGGTTATGTAAAGGACCTTCTACTGGTATAAGTCCCTCCTTTTCCACGTGATGTTGTGGAATTCAAAAGGAGAATTGAACAAGTAACACCCACAGTCTCGGAAGACAAGTTGGGTCGTGTGTGGCAAGAGTTCAATTATCACGTCGACATTTATCGGGTCACACACATGGTTGCCACATAGAATATTTGTAAAGTGAATGCTGTTGGAAAAAAACTTACAACTTTACTCTTCGGAATGATGTACAGTGAAACTTCTCCTAACGGTCATCTCTAGAAAGCGGACACCTCTAAATAACGGCCACTTTTCAATTCCCCGGCAGAACATCATTCGGTACAATGAAAAAGCTACTTCTGAATAGCGAACGCGGACACTGAAAACTATTCCCCAGCGCCTATGTAGAACTTCCAAATAACGGACAGCCAAAAATAAAACTCTCTTATTTTCTGGAATTTCAAACAATAACGGGCAGGATTTCTAACAGTGTCGCGCATTGTTGAGTAAGGTATTGTATTTCATTTAGTTTTTTTTTTTAAGTGCATATTGTTTAGTACTTTTTGTGTTTGTGCTTGTGTTAGGTAGTACGTACATAAAAACAATAACATCAGTATTTCAGTTTCCTTTTACTGTACAACTGCATTAGTGTATATTACGTATGAAAATACAGTAAACAGCAAGATAATGTTGCCCACATTTGTGTGTATATTGCAGTAATTTTCTTGTGTTACATCCTAAGATTTTTCGGAATAGCAGACACTTCCGAAGAACGGACAGTTTTAAGTTCCCCGTTACTGTTCACTATATAGAAATTTCACTGTGCTTTCTTACTTTGTAATGCTACTCGTTTCGCTGCAATATATATATATTTTAAAGTGTTCCCATACTTTTGTTACACCCTGTAAGAGAAGTTAATTTTTTTGTAGTGTAGGAATATCAATAATACACAGTAAAGAAGAATGTATGAAATTCCTCGAGTTCAGCATATCTATGTATATCTTTTCCTGGTTTGGACAAGTTTTCGAAAGAGATGGCCCTGGGTGCAAGTTTTCTTTCTTTTGAATAATACGATAAGCCAAAGCCTCCGTAATTGGCTCAGGAGCTCATGTTTGGTGTGTGTCCGGTCACGTGACATGCACTAAATCTGTCCTAAATGTTTGAAATTACCAGACAGACCAAGAATATTCAGCCACAGCCATCTGTTAGTTAATTTCAAAAGCTTGTCAAAAGGCAAGAAGTTAGATTTAGATGAAACTTTGACAGTCTTCAACGTGAAAGGAAATAGCGTAAGCGCCTACGTTTCACAATTGCATCTAGCAGCATATTAGGTATATCAGATGTAAATGAGACTGCATCTCTGACGCATGCTATCAAGGGCGTCTGCAAGGGGAAACACTTGGACCCCCTTCCTGGATTTCAGGTTCTAAAATCTTACTATTCTATTTCCATGTATTTGTTGTATGTTTTTATGCTTTGCACTAGCAATAATATATTATGGGGTGTCATTTTAAAAAATCTTGGTATTCACACCCCCTACCTTTAATTTTCAGGAAATACCGAACAAATCAAAAACGATGCTAAAATTTTAAAACGTTTCAATCTAATATGAACTGTTTTAAATTTCGGAGATAATTCTTTAGGCCGAGATATTTGAAGGTTCGTAACTTAAAACGGCATAACTCAGGATCTCAAATTTCTAATCAGTGACAAATATCTTCAATTTATGAATTCGTTCATTTGATAGATATTCTCAAATGCTATCTAAGCCACTTTCTAAAATACCATTGTTAATTTTCATTTGCCCATTATTTTTAAATACATCTAAAAATGGGGCTTGATTAGCGAGAGGTTTTAAAACGAATCTGAATTTGATTTCCAATCCTTTAGCCAACTTTGTCTCAAACCGAAAGGATGAAGATGGGGGGAATTCGTGGAATGAAGGAAGTGTGAGTAAACGGGAGGCACCTCAAGAATGCCCACGCACACGGTTTTTCCACCACATAGCAACATGGCACGAGCCAGGATCAAACCAGGGACCCCATGTATCAGAGGTGAGTCCTCTACCAAGCCACCGCGGCACAAAACTAATCTGAAGCTGGTTCCTTTCCTCTTGACTTGTTCGATCTTTTATTGTTACTTTATCTGTAGCTGAATGATGGCCAGGAAATAGCGAGTGGTAGACCAATGTCGTTTATGAAAAGCACATTTAACAAGGTTTTAACATTCAGTATATTTCCAATACTAGTAATCTATAAAAACATACGAGCAAATCCCAATTTCTTTTGTGGTGAGGAAATTCACAGACGGATGAAATTTCTACAGCTCCTCAGAAACAGTTTGATTGTTGGTTTGCAGTAAGTCTGAGTAGCATTAGTCGACATTAATTAGGAATATATACGGGGTGATGCAAAAATAAGTGCACTAATTTTAGAACTCCCGCGATTTTCAATACGCTAATTTAAGCTATATATAGTAAAACCCTCAAATTACACAACAATTATTATTAAATACATACCACGTTATTCATTTACCACAATTTTCATGTAATAATTTTGCTATTATTCTCAATTATTATTAACAGGTATTGCCTTAACATTTCCCCGTATACAGATGCTCTTGCATTATACGACTTCCCGATAATTAGTAAATGAAGCCATTATTCTGTTTAGATTATGGAAACTTCTTCCAATTCTCAAACGGGACGGGGATAAGTCATAGTGCTGTTACCGCCCATACAATTCATTTTATCTTTATCTTATCCAATTCTCAATGAATTACACAGTTTCTTTTTCGAAATATGTAAAAATCATTGAATTTCCAGTACATTATACCGAAAACAACGTACATACCAATATCCAGAATCGGAGCAAAGATCCTTCTCATTTCTCCATAAGCTGTGCAACAGAAGCATTTATATGACCAGATCGATACGTTCTTTTGTCATCTCTCAGAGGAAAAAAAAGTTTAAAAAAAGCTCTCTTTCTCTACCCCTCTGTATTACTTGCCCCGCACCTCCCCTTATCTGGAGTAGATACGTACGGTATTTATACATAACGTTGTTTTAAACGGAGGATTGCCTCTCCCTCCTATTCTCTCCCTTCAGAAACGACGAAAATTGTGAGAACTCACGCAATAAAACCCATCTCGTGTTGACTGAGCATCCCCAAAGAAGTCCCACCCACGGCTTTATTGAATCAATGGTTGTAGACATGTGTAGACACGTGTTTCGCATATAGTAATGTTTTCCTTCCTCTGTCCAATTGCTTTTCCAGACGCTGGTTTTATTGATCAATACTTGTAGATGAGGAAGGGAAAAGTCACTCAAACGCACAGACGTAATTATCTCATCATTGCTCATTTGGAGCAGAAGGAGAAAAGAGTTGTATTTACACACAGATATACATGAAGTTGCCTATATGAGACACTTAAAGTAAATATTCAGAAGAAACCGTATTTCTAATACATTTTTTACAAATAATATTAAGTTGATGTATCATTTTTATAATATTTCTGGTTGAAATAGCAATGATTGTAGAGCATAAACGATCAATTTCGGCTTCAGATGCATATAAGCAGCGTGTAGACAGTACCTTGTTGGAACAGCTATATGATTTAAAGATGCATAGTCGCTGGATCAGAGGTTTAGGGTCCAATTCTGGGCAAAGCAATACATGTTTACCTAGGGGAAAGCAGGCTAGCTGCCATGACTCGAGATTTGAAGTTTATTTAGAGAGACAAGGACTGGTCGATATGGCATCAGAACGTCTCAGGATTCAAACCTGGACATTTTTAACTAAAGAAAGGAGACCTACTCGGTATAATATTGAAGTTCGAAGCTAGTTACTCCTACCTAGAGAGAATCGGGATCGAACCGAAGATCCCGCATACCAGAGATGAGTGATCTACAGCTGACCCACCGCGACACAAAACGAATCTGAAGCTGGCTGCTTTTCTCTTGGCTTGTTCACTTTTGGTGTTGCACCATCCATAGCTGAATGATGGCTAGGAAATAGTGCTGTTTCTAGTTTAAAGTCATTTGACGGTAGACCAATATCGTCAATGAAAAATACAATCTTAAGTTATGTGTACAATCACAAGGGAGGCCTATTCGGTACGGCATCGAGACTCAAACCTGGCTACTCCTGCTTACGCCTACTCGGTACAATATCGGATATAACTCTACGTTACTTAATAGGAAAAAAAGCAGTGTAGTTGGGATTCGAACCTAGCTGCTTCCACTTTAAGGGAAAGACACCCAAACAGTAGAGCATTGGATTCCTTGGTAAAGGCGGTCAAGCACGGGACTTACCTACGCAACGAGGAGTCGCTAGTAGGTCGAATTCAAATCTTAACCAATGTTCTCTCACCTGACAGTTGGTAAAGGCGGGCGATACAGAGCTTCAGGAGAGGAGATACTGCATTGGATTCAAATCACGATTAGAACATTGTATTCTAAAGTCGCTCACATACAAGAGTTTCTGGTGTTCTTATGTCTTTTAGTTTATACTATACTTAATAAGGGAAAAAGAAGTAGTCAGTAGAGTATCGGTTTCCTTGGTAAAGCCGGTCGAGCAATGAACCATAGGTTGAACATACGAGACTTCAGGAAATAGCTACCCAACAGGGAATAAAGGAGTAATCGGTAGAGCATCTCATTACAACACTATCCTTTCTAACATGCATTTTTTGTTCTAGTCAGCTTAAGTTTTAAAGATACTTAATTTAAATGCAAGATAACTTCAACTGACATACTACCTATTTATGGCTCTTAACGAAAAGCTTTTAAAGCAAATGACTTCACATTTCAAGGGATGTTTAAAGCTGAGAACGGAGTGGTTCGGAACCCACTTTACAGAGTAGGACCCGTCCTTAGCTCATCAGTACATTTACATTTAGGATTAGTTATGGCTCTTAACGAAAAGCTTCTTAAAGCAAATGACTTCACATTTCAAGGGATGTTTAAAGCTGAGAACGGAGTGGTTCGGAACCCACTTTACACAGTAGGACCCGTCCTTAGCTCATCAGTACATTTACATTTAGGATTAGTTATGGCTATTAATGAAAAGCTTCTTAAACTAAATGACTTCACATTTCAAGAGGGCTTGGAAACTTTTCTCGCAGTATCCAACATTCATAACGAGTGCATACCACTTTTCAGAGTGGTTAGGGGAACTTGTTTCTCAACCATTCTTGTAGAAAAGACAGATGATTTCTTAACGAAAAAACCTTCTTCATTGCTCCAGTTTGAAATGAAAGATGGGGATACGGGAGCCACTTCTTTCTTTATCAGAATCGAACCAAGCCGACAAATCTACCAATCAACCTAAGCTTTTTATTGAAAGATCGCTTGCAGAATCAGGTTTTGATGCAGTTATTAAGTAAATCTAATGGCATCTTTAACTCAAGAGTTATTTGTACTGAAGCTAACAAGTGTATTGGCCGCGACTTTATATCTCAAGAACTAGTTATTAATTATATTGTTTTGATTCTTCTTACATTAATAGGCATTGGATTTGGTTTGTAGGACCCCTCTTTACTTGAATGAAGCACTTTATGATGCGTCAGTATTCTTATTATATACAACATTTTTTTGCTGTCCAGGGTTCGAGCCCTAGCAGACTCATGGATGCTTTTGACTACAAGACAATACTGGAACCATGAAATCAAACAATTACTAGAATGGTTAGGGAAAGATTGCCTGAGCAGAGATTTTTAGTAAAGAGACGATATAGTTTTTTATTGCCGTCATGTTAATTGAACTCATAGGAATGGTAGGCAGAAATAATAAAAGTGTCATAATTACTTACACAACCTCGATCCCTCATTACACTGAAGCGAAACACACATACACAAACACACGGAATGAATCACCATCCAGAGGACTAGTATAGAAAGCCGATTGGAAGATCCCTCCCATAATGCTTTACGCGTCGTTCTCAACAATAATGCTCAAATATTGCTTAGGGAACAACTACACATGCGTGAGAGAGATGGATGGATGGACTTTTCTTCCTTTGCTCGGGTGTTGAGCATAGAGAAACAGTAAGCACGCATGCGGGGAGAAAATATTTTTTATCGTTTGTTTAGGACTTGAGTGTAGAGAAAGATTGTCGAAGCTCCCAGAATCTTTTTTGCACTGAAATGATGACTCACCATTAAGATAGGAAGAGAGGGTAAGAAATGATATTATTATTTTTTACTTTTAGAAAATTTTGACTCAACGAGAAAACCATACGACATAAACAATTACTGAACAGCCTTCAGCTCTTGACTCAGAGATGTGATTTCTTTAATCTGATTGGTTAATGGAGTAAATAAAAGGCGTAACAAGTATTAATTTTTTACTTAGTTGATACAAAACAGTCATGGATAGCTGTAGCTGTACAGACTTAGAGGTTGACTTAAAGTGTATTATAAGAAGTATTGAAGAATGGACCCCATCGTTTTATCTTGTCTGTAATTCTTGCTTTGAAGGTGAAATGACGGACATTCACGACTGCTTTACTCCTGCATCAGTACAACAAGATGTTTGGGAAATTTTATCCTACGGCCCTATATGTAATGAAATCTATGAAATATTTGTTGCAGGTCATACAGACTGCGTGCAAACATTGCGTAATTTTTTAAGAAGGTACAAACAAATTATACGAAATAACTCAT
>JAGDQP010011463.1:0-28977 GCA_022664845.1 Lepisma saccharinum
AAAAAAAAAAAAAAAAAAATGTACTGTTATATCACTTACGTTACGTGCTTCGTAACGTACGAACATTGATTCGCGCCTGCGATAGGAAGAATTAAGACTAAAGCAATCTGCCTACATATCGCCGGGATAATAACAAAAGATCAGGAAAATATAGGTAGTCAAATTCTTGTAGTGCAAATGGTAATCCATCATGTTACACGAATTTCGTAACACATTATCATTGACGTGTATGCAGGCACGGCAGTGCATGCAGCCAAATTCTCCGCGTCAAAAAACGTCAGCACTGCCAGAAGCAGGAGCAAAAGTTTTCGGCGAAATCGACGATTTCGAGGCCCAGTAAGAAAAAAGATGTTAAAGATAGGAATATGAGCCTTCAAAGTTAAGGAGATATGCCAAATATGTGCAGGTGTGCAAAATTTCATAATCGTAGCTTGAAGCATATGCGACTTGTGTACCCCGAAATTGCGTATTTTAGACTAACTCACTGACTCACTCACTCACTGACACTCATCATATTGTTTAGGGTGTTCGGAATAAGCTAGTACTTTAAGAAAATATTATAAAATCTTGAAAATGTTGCCATCTTGGATCCAAAATGGTCGCCAAAACGAAATTTCCGTAAAATATACAGCCTAAACGGCTGGAGCTAGAATAACGAACTTTGGTATGACAGTACATTAGTAACTTATAGAGGCTACTGCAAATGGAGTGCCTACCATAATCCCTATATTTTTTAAAAGAAATTGTTCAAAACGTTTTTGCGGTTTATAGAAAACGTGTTTAAAATAATAAATACATGTTTCAAAAAATGTTTTTTTTTTTAAATAAACATGTTTTTTTGTCCTTGATACCAGTCGGACGTCCTGCATATCTCGGGATATAAATACGATAGTTTAGGACGTCCCTGTGACCCCTTATCGTGATGATTTTTTGATATCCCAGCAGGACATATAAGGAACGCGTTATGGACCTCTGACAAGTAAACCTAGGGAACTGTACACACGCCGATTTCCTTGAAACTCCGGAAAAGTATAGTGCACGTTAAAATATTTTTAGCCCTGTTTTCCGGTTTGACCCATAAAACGATTTACAATTGTTTTAACCAATCTTTTCATCTGCTAATCACGAAAAATGACAAAGTTCACGACTGTATGAAATTTATCATAACTTGGTCAATTTTCATCCGATATGCACGATCTTTTTAATTGAAGGGGGGAAACAATCCTCTATAAGACTGATAAGTTTAATTTGTCATTGCAGTTTATCGTGAAACCTACTTCCCCACCGATTCGGTTATGGTGAAATAGCTTTTCCAAGCAATTGCCTAGTATTGTATCCATGTACTAAAATATAATATGGAAATGTCAATAAAAAATAAGTATTTGTATATGTACAGTAAGGATGATGTATAATGTTAATCTAATGTGTCTTATTAGTAAATTTTGGGAATACCGTAAACAAATTTTGATTTGTTTACAATATGTGACTTATGTTTGGAATACGAATTTATATGTAACTCTGTTAACAAAAATAGATTACGGAATATATATCCAGGTAAATTAATAAGACATATGTTCCGAATATCAAAGTTTCAGTGTATGTATGTCACGGAAATATATACTGCGGGAGTCTAGCAGTTATTTAGTCTATGGTCTAGCAATTAGTTTCTATTTACCTTATATTTATGGACTAAATAGGCACCCTTTAGACTAAGCGTGCTACATATGTTCCTCAGACATGTGCCGGCTTAATCATAACTGCCTGTCTGGCCGATAAATATAATGTAAATAAAAAGCTAAATGTTAGTTTTATTTAACTCCCGCAGTACATATTTCCGTGCCTGTACAATAAATAAGAATATAGCAATTTTGAAATCATTATTTAATGATAGTCTCTGTCAATACACAACAACGTGAAACGACGCAGTAAAAACGCGAATATTTTTTTACACGCGAATGTCAATTCCTATTATAATTAATTCAAAGACTGTTATTATAGATTTTAAATGAACACTTCGAAATACAAAATGATAATGGAACAGGAAACAGTTTTTTTTTTAATTTAGTAAATTAGTAATTAGTAATATGTCAATATATCTTTTCAAAATATTGTATATTGATCAATAAATATTAGCCATATATTAGTAATATATTGCTAATATATTTTAGTACATGGATATAATACTAGGGAATTGCTTCAAAAAGCTATTTCACCAAAACCGAATTGTTAGGGAAGCAGGGTTAGAAAAAACATGTTTTTTAAAAGAAAAAGAAAAACATATGTTTAAAGTGTGTTTTTAATGTTCTGTTTTGTTTTAAAAATGTTTTTTATGGACTTCGAAAAAACAGTGTTTAAAACATTTTCTTAAAAGTAAAAAAAATGATAGGTGCTCCATCTGCAGTAACTTCTATAACGTTTCATTCGCGCTTCCGGTCTATTCATAAGCATTTACTAGAAACTGTAGGTTCTGTTTTACTAAATTTGATGAAATTTGCTATTTATTAAAATTCAATGACAAAGCTATTAACTATATAAAAGGGAAAGGTATACCCTGTGCAATGCGCACGCGCCGTGAACGGAGCATAAGGAATGCGGAGGTAGCGATCCACATATTTTATACCAACGGCACGAAGTGAGGTGGGGTGATCAGTCCCATACTCGGCTGCCTTTACCTCTCAAAGTGCCCAAGAATACCAAGGACACTGTGGTACTCAATTTGATAGGAGGCTGAGTGTATCTCAGCCATGGGAACAATGATGGAAAAATCTCCGGTGTCCTGGCCGGGTTTTAAATTACACTTCTTGAAATGTTCTCTCGTTCGTTCTATTGAAATGTGAATAAGGTGTGTCCAGATTAAATCCTTTTACCTGCCTGTGCAACCCACTGATAATGAATCTATAAACGAACAGCAAAGAAGCAGACTACACAGTGTTGTAAAAAAAAGTTTTATTTCCTGTGAAGTTTTTGGCAAGTTTTTTTCCTGTTAATTTTAATGTTTTTTTAATGTCGTTTTTTTTTACAAAGCAAGTATTAATGCTTTACGCTGCAGATAATCAATGTAATCAGCAGGATTGGATTTAAGCTTTCACACATTCATCCCAATTTACTATTGCTTTGTTTTCCTGCAGCCTTATGAGACAAATGATGGGATTATTTATGCATTCATTGACATATTACTATACTTCCTATATCTTCACCTTGACAAACATAAGGGAACTAAGAAGATATGGACTGAAGTTATTTGGTATAGTTTGTAATAAAATACTAGTAAATCTCCAGGGAACTGAAAAAATATTTTGAATTATAGGAATTTAAGTTTCTAGAGATAAATACAACTTCGAAGACATCTTTACTGTAAACTGAAAAACTATGGATTCTTACCGGCATATGCTCTCATCCCGTATATACAATACATTAATTTCTAATTACAGTATTATTCAAGAAGGATATATATTTTTGATCATAATTACCGTACGCAAAAATCAATTATCTTTAGCTCAAAATCCCGGAAAATAACCTGCTTCTATTCAAGGCAGAAATATATGTTTGCGTTTATTAGTACATTGTATTTCACTATAAAAGCTCGATGGCATTGCTCCCTCATGCTCTGGGCTCCAAGCCTCGCCCCATATACTGTGAAAATGTATACAGATAGAGACAGTGTAACAAAAAATATGTTATGTTATATGCATATTTCTAAACAGATGCATAAATGCAAAATGAATACCGTTATAACCAAGCAACTACATAAAGGTTTCTTTTAATGAGTCTGTTGCAATAAGGCTCTGAGAAGTATTATTTCAAAGCATATCATAACGTAGGTACGTCTCGTGGCTCCCCACGGGCTTTTTTTTAAAGTGTAGGAAAAGCAATCGACACGTAACCGTATGGGGGACATTTGAAAAATTGAACTTTAAAATAGGTTGGCAAAGCTGACACTTGGGTGCTTGGGTATAGGGAACAACCACAGTATGTTCCGATTGTCGAATATGTATATTCAAAACTCGGTGCGGATACGTCGAACTGAATGGAAGTAATAAATATTTAATTTTTAAAATTGATTGGCAACACTGTCAACTGTGGGACGTGAAGTATCTCCATGACGAGTCCCAGTACGTCAATACAAAGACTTGTACTAATACGCTTAACGATATGGAAGCAATTAAACATTTTATTTTCTGAAATTGGTTGGAAACACTGACAACTGCGCCGCCGGAAGTATCCACATGAACTGTCCCAGTATCTAATGCACTTATTCAATTTGGTATAAATCAGTGAGTACACGTCCAACGGTAACAAATATGAAATCTAGAATTTTTAATCGTTTGGCAACCCTGACAAACTACGGTGCCTGGAGTACCTGTATTACCTGTCCCAGTACCTAATGAACATGTATGTCAAATTTTGGTTTAAATCAATGCACACGTGTAAGTTTGTATTAATAAAGGCATTTATATATATATTAAACAGGTTGGCCCACGACAACTGCGTTTTTTTTTCGGTCGGGGACATACAAAACTTTCTTCTATTATGTTGAATCACGTTTAAGCTAAGTATGGGGCAGATAGGATATGAAAGATTTTTAAAAGATAAGTTGGCAACAATGAGAGCTGAGCAAGCCGGAATATCTCACAAAAACCAAAATGTATTTGTAATCTAGGGTTTACTTATGTTATTACTACTTTATTAGCTATATGAAAGCAATTTTTGCTTAAAGAGACATTAGCAATATTACAAATTGCTGCCTTGAAATACAAACGAAATTTAGAGAAAAACGAAGGCTCATGCTTCTTTAAAAAACAGAAGTGTTAGAAAAAACGAACGTTTTTTTATATTTATGACACTAAGAGTATCTAATAAGATCTATCACCCAGCATAAACTCCAAGCACTGAATAAGAAATGGTTATCAAATCTAGACAGTTACTCACTATTGTCCCTTTCCTCATAAACATAAGAAAGGAGATATAGCAATGTAATCATAGAAGCAAATACATGCCCTTGAAGTTTTGTTTTCCTGGCAGTTTCTCACAATAAATAAACAACAAAACAATTGGAACATGAACAACTTGTTTCATGTTATTGATAGCGAGTTAATATGTCCCGCTTCTAGCAGCCAACCGATAAAGAATAAATCGAAACAACGCATTTTATGTCTCCATCTGTAGTGTTGCGGCGCCATATTACTGATTATTTTGGAAACTAGCTTTTACTTGGGACAAATTGAATACGTTTTACGGGTAAAAACACACCCTTTCGTTCTCTTAAATACATGATATTATACATGATACATGCTCTTAAATATGATACATTCAATCAAACAAAAAAAAAAAATTAAGATGCTTTAAACACGGCTTTAAAAAAACGTCTTTTGAAACAAATGTTCAAAATGTTTTAAACAAAATGTTTAAAACATTTTAAACATTCCAACACTGTGGGGAAGTTAGGCTTCACTATAAACTGTAATGACAAATTTAACTTATCAGTCATATAGATTGTGTCCAATTTAATTTAAAATAAATCGTGCAAATCGGATGAAAATTGACAAAATTATGACAATTTTAATATAGTCATGAACTTCGTTATTTATAGCGATTTGCAGGTGAGAAGATTGGTTAAAACATTTGCAAATCGTTTTATGGGTCAAGACGGAAAACAGGACTCCAAATATTTTCTCTTGCACTATACTTTCCCGAAGTTTCACGTGCGTCTAACCAACCGCAGGTCACTGGAATTAAAATGGCGGCTGACTAAATCGGAAGTGACGTCTCGTTATCGCGTTGTCTGCAGTACAAAGGATGCTTGTCGTGGAAATATAGCGTGCTTTATTTTTCGGCTGTTTGCTTATGGATTAAAGACAAAGAATACATGTTCATATTATTACTTGATGAAGAAATTAACATACATGATGGCACAATAAACTATTACAGGTATCAGATATAAAACAAAGTTTTTCAGGGAAGTGTTTAAATTAATACAGTAGTTTAGCTACTTCTTCCATAGAACACTGCAAATGCCTCCCAATGCTACGTTTTGCGTTCCTATAGCCATAAAAGGTACTAAAATGCGTAAGAAATATGAAAGAGATTTAATGTGAAAATTTCGATGTGATCTAATAGCTATTGTTTTTCTTCGTAGCGTGTAATGCAGTTCAATAACGTGATTGTTATTGTTTTTCTGATCCGTAGAGTGCCGAATCTGCTGCAAGCAAGATACATGTGAAATGACACAATGCAGATTGTACTATAATTATGTATCTTTCCACTCATATCTTCCCCTATGACTTTGAAAGAAATATATACACTCTGCGAATGCGAAATAAAGAATCGTTATATTACAGAAGTAGACCTAATGTAGATGGAATGACGACGTCAAGCTAGCTGTGCAAGTCAATACGTGAGCTAGGTAATTAATCGAACGAACGTATTTTTATAGAAGGGGTAAGGCAGTTGCCCCTCCCAATGAATATCCATATGCCTTGTGTGTGGGAGTTTTCTGTGCATAGGAATCACTTAAAAGGTGCATTGCTCATTATTATTTTTTGTATTTGCATGTATTCTTGTACCTTTCATGACTATAGGAACGTAAAATGTAAGATTTTAAGCGTTTCCAGTGCTCTATGATAGGAGTAGTTAAACTGCGGTACTACCGATCGGCCTGGAACTTTTGGTAAAAATAGGAATTAATATATCGCGATTTGTATATTTTTGACGTGCTGTGTTATGCCACATATCTTATTAACTCACGAATATAGTAAAACAACACATATGGCGATGAACTTATCAGCGAAATGTGGGCAAATTCTACAAAGTTTTGTGTGTCCGCATTGAAAATACTATGAGTTGTCTTAAAATAGTGATGTAAAAGAACGAAAAATTGAACACCGGAAAAAGCATGGAAAACTTTTTAAAATGTTTCATGCTATTTGTTTTTATTTTATTTTTATTTTTTTTTTAGCATTAGTTCTATCTGTAGCTACAGAGTTTTGATGTGCAGAAAAAATCGGAAGTTGCCTCCATTTCAACTTTGGAATTATTTTTTATCACCATTACGGAATCCTGACATAATTTGATGATCAGTGAAATGGAAAAAACTGATTTTTTTGTTTAAAATATACATTTGTTGGTACTGCCTCTGACAAAATTTTGTAGTAGGCCTAATTTTGTTTCCTCGTCTGAGCCAAAAATGCCTAAAGGCTATAAGTGGACGACACTTTTCTCTCGTGCACAAGAGCGCTAATGAGATATATTGAATATAAGTAGAAAGTTTGTTGTACATTTTCTAACGTAAGAAATGCATAAGATGTATTAAGTAATGAATACTCGTGATGAAAAATAAAAAAGTCAATAAAAACAGTTTTTTGCCTCGTGGAGAAAGAAACTAATTTTCCGATCATTTTTTCAAAAATTTTCTTTTTTTTTCCCCGGTCTGTACTATCTTAAACATGATTTGTTACTGAAGTAAAGTTACGACATTTTTGTATCCACTGAAACCTGGTAGAAATTAGATTCTCTTGACAGAATGGTATTAGGACAAACGGAATTAACTTATTGCTAACTCAAGATTCACTGTTATTTCAATTCTTCCTTATTGATTAAAATGGGCTACTTTTACAAATGCCTGTGGTATAATTACCTTAAGAACTCTAGTTGTCAGAACTATAAGCTCTAGTAGTTTAACCATTACCCCCTCGTATTCAAAATTGTACAGTGTAAAACACTATAAAATATTCTATGATTTATTGTACGAAAAAGTTCGTACATTCTATTTCACAAGAGATCGTACGAGAAATTGTGTCGTCTAAAGTGAACTTTAGAGACAAGATGTGCACGTAACTCCTTAACAATTTTGCACGAATACGAAAAGCCTTATTTGCAAAATGTATAACCGATGTGCTCAATTCAACACCTCCTTTCATGCTTCCTTTGTCCCGATTGAGTTTTATACACGGCATTACATTTAGTACATTTATGTGTTCGGTTTCGATATATAAGTTCGACATCTTCTGCATTAGAGCCTCGCCACAAAACAACATTTCATTCGTCTATTATCAGCGGGAAATCAGCTTTCGTACCTCAGATAACTCAAGAAGGAACAAAAGACGTCACTTCCGCTTTAGAGCGCCGACATTTTAATTCCAGTGACCTGCGGGTAGACAGGCGCACGTGAAGTTTCAAGGAAATCGGCGTGTCTACAGTTCACTAGGTTTACTTGTGAGTATCCCAGGATACAACTCGGCAGTTTAGGACATTCCTGGGGGGCTTTATTCGGATATTCGTGCTAACTCGGTAAGTGCAAAGCCATCTTGAGGCCGGATTACTGATTGGCAACATTGCTCAGATGGTTGATTGTGCGGAGATCATGGCGTTAAGTTTAAATTGTGCTAGTACTGCAATGTCTACTTTCTTGGCATAATTCTCTTCCCGCGGTTCAATACAGTTAAGTAGAGGAGGAACAATTGGAGGTACGTAATATACGATAAAAATTTGAATTATCATTGATATTTGTAATCAAATTAGTTGTGAAAGACTACTATCGCTGGTATGAAATTACTCACTGTGGAGTAATTAAATATAAGTATACTATGTGGATAGCGCTAGAATCTTCCGCGAATTAGCGTTTGTTTGTTTCTTTCTTCATTTTTAATAAGTTTACGAGATGAAGTAGTAAAGTACTTTTAGGGTGACAGTACCAACGATTGACCAAATAAGAAAATTTCAAGTGCAAACAAGAACTGACCTTTATAATAATAGAAAATAATAATTTTCTACGTAACAAAGCCTGATACATTGCAGAATAAGTCAAAGGAAAAACAGCTCGCATTTGTTCCATTTGACAAGACAATAGATAAATATATTGCTGAGCAGTATTTGAGCAGTTGTAGTAGTCAATTTTAAACTGTGATTGTTCCAGTGCAGACAATTCTTTCTATTTAGTGTAGATTGTTCCTTGAGGGACGAGAGAATAAAATAATTATTTTACTCTACGTTCTAGTAGTGCGTGGATATCTTGTATTAGTTGTAACTCATTTTCTCATTCTGTGCTCTGCTCTCTTCCAGATCGACTTTACACAGTTCGCGTGATATTTTTCGTGGGAACATGAATTTTCTGATTGCACAACGTTTGAAGACTACACTATAAAACCTTACGAAATATAAAACGTACTTTGTTTACTACTGTATCCAATATAAACTCCATTATTACCGTTTGTTTCCCGTATTGGTCAAATACTGGCGAGTGGTCCATTACTGGTACGGTCACCCTATATGTTTTGTACAAGGAGCCTATTGATCTTGCAGGTCTATTATGTGAGAAATATTATAAAGCTATTATGTACCGAGCAATTGAGACATTATGTATTGTGTGCAAGGGAACTGTTCTGTAAAACTTTCTCTTAGAGTGCGTCTCGTAAACTGTACTTCCAAAAAAGGACTAAGTCTGGACGTTCTTATTATATATCCCCAAAACAAGATGATTTATGAATTTACTTGTACAGTACTGGTGAAGTGTTTTAACTTTTTGAAAGAAAGGGGTTTGGACAAATATCGAAACATAATAGAATAGCGGTATAGGGTACCTAAGTGTACCAAAGGTTGACTAGGCACCAATTGCTGATCATAATATCTATTTACTGCAGTTTGTAGCCGTGCGGTCTAAGGCGTTAGACCAACGACTCGAAAGTCCCGGGTACGACAAGGACATGGGTGTCTTTTCACAATAATGTTACATTTTACATAATGTGCTTCGTTCTAGGCATTTCAAATAAGGAAAATAGCATTTCAGCTATACGCTACAACGTGTAACAAATAGATAAATGGACAATTACCATCTCAGCTGAGCTAAAGAGAAGACTATAGCGTAGGATTAACACCTTTTCCTTTCCGGATTTCCGCACACGTTTTAAATTTGATGCATGGAGTGCCTGAGATAGATTATTTGGATAATAAACTTAAATGGAAGTAGACCCTATTCCTATCCTTCAGTAACGTACTACAATGCAGTAAACGAAGTACTAATTTCAGAATAAAATTAAAAAATGAATAACGTACGAGGTAATTGTTTAGTAACTTGTCTTTCCATGAAAACATAGCGTAATATAACAGGTTCTCATGTAGCTTCGGGAAACCGATTTTACGTTGAAGTATCATAAAATGAATTCTCTAAATTCAGCACATTTCGTACCTAGAACCTATATACTTCAGCGATTCTCAAAGGGTGTGCCGCGAAAATCCACAATATGTATTTTACTAAAATGGAAAATATGAGCAGATATAAAAGAGACATACAGATGCTTATCAGAATAATGGAAACACCTGAACGAAAGTGCAACTTACCAGATTAATACGGTGTCGGGCCACCTTTCGCCTTCAGAACAGCCTTGATGCGACGTGGGATGGAGGCATAGAGGTCGTGAATGGTAGCAAGTGGAATATTACACCATTCCTCGTGCAGGGCATCGGCCAGTTCTGTGAGAGAGGATGGAGGTGGAAATCGTCGCCGGAGTCGTGTTTCCAAGATGGACCACAGATGTTCAATTATGTTGAGATCTGGGGATTGGGCGGGCCAGGGGAGGTGTTGAACTTCATCCCGATGTTCCTCAAACCACGCTGCAACAACTCCAGCTGTGTGAATGGGTGCATTATCATCCTGGAATATGGCATCATTGTCCGGGAACAACATCCGGACCATAGGATGCAAGTGGTCTCCTAAAATTGCGACATAATCGTTGGCAGTGATGCGTCCGCGAAGTGTGACCACAGGACCCAATGAAAACCATGATATTGCGGCCCACAGCATCACCGTGCCGCCGCCATGTTTCACAGTTGGGCGGAGACACTGCATATCATACGCTTCTTTGGGCGTTCTCCACACATAAACACGGCCCGTGGTTTGGAATAGGGTGAATGGTGACTCATCCGACCATACCACACGTTTCCAGTAGTCAACGGTCCAAGTTGCATGGTCGCGGCACCATTTGCGGCGTGCTAAAGCGTTCTGGTCCCTGATGAGAGGTTTGGCCCGTGCAACACGACCCCGTAAGTTCATGTCATGTAATTCGCGGCGGACTGTGATTGTCGAAACAGGTTGGGGGAGGTGCTGATTGAGTTCCTCCGTCACTTGCGCCGCAGTGGCACGACGGTTCCGCGTGACAATGCGCTTTAATACCCGGCGTGCCCTGTCACTGATGCTTTTCTTCCGCCCACTGTTCCGCTTCCCCGATGTGGTTTTACCATGTGTTGTGTAGGCCGTCATCAGCTTCGACACTGTCCCTGGCGACACACCTAACACACTAGCCACTGCCGTCACACTCACTCCACATAACCGCGCCCCAACAATTTGCCCTCTTTGAAACTCTGAGAGGTCTCCCATTTTACACTACCTCCGTCTGCTGCAGCCACTGCACACTCCTGTTCCACGACGCCTGACGTAGTATGGAGACCGACCTAACACACCACCACCAGCAGTCCGGCGCTGCGGTCGCCACGACACCACTGCCAACCCATACATCTGACGTGTTGCCAACTACAGGTGTTTCCATTATACTGATAAGCATCTGTATGTATTAAAATATTTTACTAATGTTATTATTAACCTTAGCCCTTAGAGAACTGTAATTCAAATAACAGTAGTAAACAACGTGTAGTCAATAATCGCACCACTTGTAAAATTTAGTAAATTTGTAAATTTAAATTTACAAATGAGCTTGTTTATTTTTGTACAGTTGTTCAATACGAGAACAAATCGCTGAAAAACAGATCCATAATTTTTGGTTTACAGAAAGAAGTCACTATCATTTCTTATATTTTACGTTGACCAAGGTAGAGAAGCTTTTATTCGCACAAGTATGTTGTTTAAAACCGGAGTAGCTTAGATAGGGGATATTCTGATAACACTGACAGGTACTTTTGCGAAGTGCATGATAGATATTAATGTATATTGAACGAAAGGCAAAGTTCTGCTCGGAGCAGTCTCTTGTAATATTTGCATAGCTGTGAGTCTTCATAAATAAGGAAAATTCCATCGTAACTTGTGTTACGCTCGGACACATTCAAATAAAAATAAACATCATTAATGAAGAAATAATTTAAATTGTAACACCACTGTTACAAAGAGCTTATAGATTTTTTTTCTTCAAATTAGAATCTGTTTTCACCTTTTAATTTCCGTGCATTATCAAAAGAGGAAGCGCAACGGGTATTACTAGCTCAAGGTCCATTTACAAAGTTCCTGATGGACATTGGTAAAATATTGTAAAAAAAAATATATCCTGTTGCACACAGTATTTTATATTACTTTAAGTCTTATAGATCGATTCTATTTCGGTAGCTTCCTCGGAAGGCCTTTACACTAGTTCTTTCTCCTTCAGGATTTTAGTGATGGTGGCATCTTCAAGTTTCTTGATCAAACTGAAAATACAGCCTGCAATCTCTCTTTAACATGTACTTCACGTGTTGAAGGCGGCACTTCAATCCAAAGCCTCTAAACCCTTATTTGCGTCGATTTTCATTGTAGAAAATACGCATACACGTGTACAATTTCACACAAACACTAATTACAGATTACTGACGTACAATCATGGCCTCAATTTATTCCTGGCCAGAAGCTTAGCCTTCGATTGTAGAACTGATCCTTTAGAAGTCATTGTGGGCAGTTAGAACCTTGACCGAGTGACACACGCTAAGTCTCCTTTTTTGATATTGCAAGGAAATTAGGAAATTAAAAGGTGAAAACAGTTTCTAATTGGAAGAAAAGTTAGGTATGTTCTTTGTAAAAGAGTTGTCATAGTTCAAATTATTTAATTAGTGATGTTTATTTATGTTTGTATGTGTCCAAGCGTAACACCCGTTACGACGGAACCCCTGATTTGTAAAGCTAATTACCGTTATGGCCGCTGAAATTACTACAATATACAAATAGACCAGCAGAACTTTGCATTTTGTTGAATATTAAACCAATATCTGTCAGGTTCTTCGCGAATGTACCTTATGAGAATTTTGTTTTGCCAAAATCTATAATTGAAGTAGTGTTGCCTCCCCAAATTTCAGCATCAAAATTCGACCCCCCTAAAGTTTAGCCAACTCATCTGCCTCCTCTAATGGTAGATGTTTTGTTTTCATTAGTAACGGGAAAGGAATTGTTGACCCAGTCGTATTCGTCCAGACAGATGGAAGGAAAACATTGTTGCAATTTATCCTCCAGAACCGTGAGATGTTTTAAACTCAAACTGTAATCAATCATCGAATGAGTATCAGCTGTGGGAGAGAACATTTCAATATCATTCTTTTCAGCTTTTAACTTCTCAATTTTGAATTTTCTTTAGAACCTACTCAGCTTATCACTTGAAGTGAGATTTTTGCTTTCTCTTTCTCCTGTA
The DNA here is from genome assembly GCA_022664845.1 of Lepisma saccharinum. Lineage (NCBI taxonomy): Eukaryota > Metazoa > Arthropoda > Insecta > Zygentoma > Lepismatidae > Lepisma > Lepisma saccharinum. The sequence continues at coordinate 13,374 of JAGDQP010011463.1, forward strand.
CATTAGCATTAAGAACATTGAGATGTCCAAAAGCTTTCGGAGCTTGAGGCTTTGTAGTATTATGATTCATTCAAAACTAACTAAATAGACATAAATACATTCGTTATTACCTACCTCTTATAACTAAATTTGAATTTGAATTTATTTGTGACTTTTAGGCATCTCAGGCTCAGACCGTTTTGCAGATTAAAGATATAACATCAAAGTATTCTGTACAATGTACACAAAAACCACAATCTCTTTTCTACATATATAGATATTTTTTTAAAAATAAATTGTTCCAAAACGTGTCACTTCAAAATCATGCGTGTGGCACTGCCTCATGTTCCGCGTTTGTAGTGACGGGAAAACTACATTTTGGATATACCGGTATGATAAAGTGCCACTGTAAAGAATTCTCACGGAATAAAGAACTGAGGTTTGTGGAACAAAGCAAATTTCCGGGCATTTAACTTTCGAATCTGGACTCCAGACCAATCTCTCAATTCCCGGACTGTCCGGGTGGTAACCCTACTATAGAGAAAAATTCTGAGGTTGAAGTGCAAGTACAGTAGTACAAAAGTACCTAAAGAAAGGCTGGGGTCACGAATTATACATTGCTTTTATGTATAAAGTCGAAATGAGTAAAATATTCAAAATGCGAGTACGAAAGCTCTTTTCGTCTTTGTGCGACGCAAAACACTATCTGCACGACAACTGATAGTACATAAGTTCGCATCGTTTCGGCAGCAGCAAATACCTCGTTTATTTCTTAGTGTTTCCGAGAATGGATTCAGCAGAGGAAGTTCGATATCAGCCGGTATGCTTCACATTATGCTGCGTTGCTACATTGTACCCTGCGGCATGTAAACTAAAGATGGCCATCGTAGGTGTCGAAGTTCTAAAAAAGGGCAGTAGTAACACACAGTGTTTCTTTCAGGCACCTCTCTGAGGGTACTCTGCAGCCCCGGAGGGAATGTACCGCCCCCCGGGCAAAATTGTAGTTTACTATTTATCCTACTATTGTAATGCTAATTGTACAAGTAACGTCCTCCCGGTTGTCTCAAATGCCCCCCGGGGCAAATTTTCTGAACGAAAACCTGATAACACACATTCTTGTACTCGACTAGGTTTTTGTCGCTATGAGGTAATAAAAACGTAAATTTGTAGAGGCTTGAAAACAAGTTTATTTCACACTACAACGAATCTGCGATCTCCGCACACTAAAGACAATGTTTACGTCAAAATGCAGAGTACCTACGAGTAATTTTTAAAACCTATTTAGCGCATCAATTTTACATTATTAATGCATTTAATGCAGCGTCGAAGTTCAGTCAGTAGAGCATTGTATTCGTCCAGGATTCTTACCCAGCCCATCCTCAATTAAATTTAACGGTCTTCCTTGGTTACAACAGGTAAATGTTTGAATAATACCTGGAATAAGACCAGGATATGTTCCTTTCCTAATTGTTTCCTTCTGGTATTATTTTCGTTGATGTTAAATAAAGAATATATAAATGGTTTCTTTGCTCTGTATGGAGTTTGTTAAGTTTATAAAATGTATTTTAGTCTAATAATATTTCCCCATTTACGAGTGTCGTCCAGGTTTCCTATGTCAGGTACGTACAAGAGGCATACCAGGCATTTTCCCACCCTCCTCTCTCAGAGACAAATAACATCCTGATGCCTGCTAAGTTCATTCACTCTTTTCTTATTAATATATAGCGTAATTATTGGCTCAAGGGAAGAAGCAATCACATCATGACACACGAAACTATTTTTGCGTCAGTTTTCAAATTATTTCTCTTTGTGTTTTCCGTCAGTCTATGTCGTGATCACATGCAATAACATTGGGCTAGGTCGCGGTATTCATATCGATATTGCTAAAGTCGACTGTGTTGAAAGTTTGCTCAGGTTACCTGTCCTGATGAAATTTTCATTGACGTTTTGAGTCAGTATTCACATGGCAGTGATGCAGTTATATCTAAGCTAGGTCTTTCTGTCCCATATTTCTTCTTTCCTACCTCTCTTTATTCTGTGAGTGATCAACAAGCAACATTGTCCCTAGACTTTAAAACATCCTTAGCCTTATACGGTAGTAGGCTAGAAATGTAATTCTGAATAAAGAAAACTATTAGAGAATAGTTATTTGCGACATTTCATGCACTTAATAACTGAACCCTTGGTAGTGCCGACCAGGTAGCCGTACGGTCTAAGGAGTTAGGCCAACGACTCAAAGGTCCCGGGTTCGAATCCCGGCAGGGACATGGATGATTGTGGATTTTAACTGACTGTAAATAGGCGTATCGTGACTGGCCGAAGTCAAAAGTTACTAGACTGGCCTATATAAAATCAAGTTTACCAACATTACCCCGTGGTAATGAGAAAGTTATGTGCTACAAATTAGCATTGCTAAATTACTGAAGTTCAAATCCTGTTTATGACAGCTGCTATGCTTTGCTTTTTCTTAGTCTCACTGGCAAAGGACGGCATAGTATTTTAAACTAAGGACATAATCGATACTTCCATATCCTTCCTTTAACAAACTTTTCCTTAATCAGCTTCCTCGGTGATCGGCGGGCACATGTCTAAGGAATTACGTCCCTCAGCGCATACTCTTCCTATGTAAGGGTAGGGAAGGTAGCGGCCAGGGACTTAGATTAATTACCATGGGAAACTCAAGAAAACCCTAAAACGTGCTATTCAGGATTGCCACGAGAGTAACACTGCTTTCCTCCTAATGACAGTTCCAAAATCGAACGACACAGTATAATAGGGTTATTTACTATATGCAACTTTAGGCCAACTTCGCAAATTACGAAGTGCAGCCTTCGTGTCTCTGAAACTCAAGCATGGCAAAAGTTTTATAACGCTTTAATGATACGCAGAAATCCGTTATACATTTTGTAGGCAAAATCATCTAACTAGATTTTCGTTTTTCACAGATGGCAAATTGGATATAAACCCGTTTTGGAATCGACCTCTTCATTTCTTTACCTTCACTTCTGCAGTACGGAGGCTGGATCCTTCTTCCGTAGTATTGGTAAGATAAGTGTAAACTGGCTGTAACTTGACAATTGAGTATTCCCTTAACATAAAATTTCAAAACCGTTAGCTTGTAAGTTTAAAACAGGTTTTTCTATGTATTCTCTTGTATCTCCCTTACGTTCAATAAAAAGACACTCAATTTTAGTTGTATAACATAAAGATACAGCAAGCAGTACTAATTATAAATTGATTTTTGTAATCGCTGTTTGTAAACATGGGGAGAATTTTGAAACTATTGTAACATTTTTGTCTTCATGTTCTTTATAGAATGTTATGGACTGTTCGGGCTTTAAATTAAATTTCGGGATAGCAATAGCGGAAACATTGATGTGGAATACAAAACACAGCAATAATAAGAAATTATAGTTTCAATGAGGTCATGATACACTTTCTAATCATATCCTAGCAAGAATTTCTGAACAAAACATTATATAATACTCCCCAAAATAAGTTTATTTAAAATTTTAGAGCCTTCCATTGAGCGTGCTAATAACCTAAACAAACCGGAGGTTCGTGAGTCTTAGAAAGGCAGATTTAAATATTGATAAGCATTGGACGTAGCGAGTTTTCTGATTCTAGGAAACAACAAAAGAATTAATCTGAGATGAAGGATTAGAGAATCTGGAGAAAAGCAAAAAGTGAAGCTGTTATTCTGTAGCTTTTGTTCTTGTTGTGCCGGTGGGTAACGGTGTGTGATGCCTGAGAATTCCAGTGACCTAGTTAAGGTTACATAAGGACAAAGACTCGCTGATTGGTTAGCGGCTGCAGAATCATTTTCTCCAAACTCAGTGCCCTGTCGACAACCTCAAACACAACGCTGTTAACCTTCTCTAAGTGTTTCTCAAAACTCTCGGTTTGTCTGCGAAGGTGAAAGTGCTTTTTGTGTTTTTGTTTATTTCAACTGCAGTGCAACACGTAAGTATATTTATGTACGACGTATCATCACACTTTCCAACGAGTCTTCGTTAAAAACAAATAAGACTTATTCATGCTAATCCGTAACTATTTGTTTTACCCGAAATACGTTTATTATTAAATTTTTAGATATTGAACGTAATCTGTGGTCGGTTCAGTCAACTCTGAATAAATATGGTAGTGGCAAGAAGTTGGTACACGCGTTCTTTAAATTTATATTTTAACTCTTCACAAAATTAAAATAGCAAATTTCATTTTATAACTTCTCGTCGCATACGTAGTGTTGCAGTGTAAGTAAAACAATATGAACGGATTATGCAAAATACGTATCAAAAAATATTCCAGAGATTCGGTTAGGTTAAATACGATCACTGTCTGGTACGTAAAAAAAGCTAAACTTTGTATATTGGGCCATTATAGTAACTCATGATTTCGGCTCGTCAGGGTTTTACTAGTTGCTAAAGTTCCAAGGTCCACAAACATCCATGCCCCAGCCGGGATTCGCACCCAAAACATTGGAGACGCTGCCTGGTACCTCAACCCACGCAACCACTGCGATTGACACTCGCTGGTACGTATCTAAAACCCTGCCTAAAAGAGTAGTATTTCCAATGCTAGAAGACAAGGAACTTTATCCAACGGGGAGTGAATTAGTCCGGTATAAGTAATGTGTGCTCAATGAACACCATTAGGCCTCTTGTTTACACATCCCCTTATAGGGACGTTTTGGCAACTAAATAAACATATATAACTATCCATCAAAGGTACTATTTACTACGTTGATATCTTACATTTACAGTGCGAGTGCGCGACAGTAACATTTTAGTGATCATGTATATTCATGACAAACCGAATTCTAATGTGTGCAAAGTAGGACGTATGATTATAAGATTACCTAGGCCTCTTAAGAAAAGCGTTTGAAAGAGGGGATCGAACCTATATGTCACAACTGGAAAAACCTATTTGTCTTTTTTTAAAGTATTATTAACTAAACATTGCTGCAAAAAAATATCAAGAGATGACCTTGTTTGAACAGCGGATAAAACATATAGTACGCTATCATTGCTGTAACCTATGCAAACGCTGCATTCACAGTTCGACACCATACATCCGAACACAGTCCTCATGAAGCACCAGATGACAATTCTTGCACTGAAACCAATCTTTCCGTCTATCTTTATTCATCACACTTGCCACAGAAATCTGTGCTTTTGTTTAAAAAGTTTTTTGAGAGTGACAGTTTTCCTAATTTCAACCTTCGATTGTTGTCTGGACTTCCTTTTCCCTTTCCTTGCACCACAGATGTATTCTTTTCATGTCAGCTTCGGTGAAGTCCCTACTGATATTCACATTCCTTGAAAGAAGGCGCAGACATTAAATACAATGGCTACAGTAACTTCTCATATGGATTTATAATGATTTTCCATTAGACAAGCATGATCTGTCTTACCCTGATCACATTCTTCAATCCTTCACAGGCAGGGCCATCTTACTTCAACATGCACCCGCATCCGAAGTCACCACTGGTACTGATAGGTGTACAGCCTCTGCCGAAAACCGCAGTAATATCGAATACTACAGTTAATAATGATTCTAGTAAAGTTCTTCTGTTTTCCAAGATTAGCAAAATACAATGTTTCTCCCAAGTTATTAACAAACTCGGTATTTAGATCAGATCAGAAATTCATCTTAAATGTTAGATATGCCTTTGCGTTTGTGAACTATGTGTCCTTCTCATATATCAGCAACCCGCTCTCTTGCAGTCCACTTACAGTACAGACACTTGAAGACGAAATTGTCAAAAACAGTTACTTCAACGCTGTCACTTATGACATATAAGTAAAGGTACTATGAGTACCGAAGGGCTCATCGTTGAACAGTAGGCCGTCTATTACTCTAAATACACATTTTGATATTAATAATATCTGCTTGCCATCATCTTTAATGTATAGTCAGCGCCAAAATTATTTACTCAGTCGTATACACTAAATCAAAAGAGTGAAAATTTACATTTTTTTTTCAATGATAAAGTGATTTCATAGAAAGCTAGTGAATTTCAGTCGAAAAGAATGATTTTCAAACAAACAATCTCGCTTTGGATAGAAAATTGTATATTTTTAGAAAGGATTCCGAAGCTTCAGGGATGTTTTTCTTCTAACTTCAAAATAGATTTCAAATCTTTCTAGATTGCTTCACAATGCATCATGGATACTAGCAGGTACAGTTTGTTTCCGCTATTTCTTACCGCGAAGGATTTCGAAAGACGAGTCCCTACAGAAAAATTAATCGTATTCAGTTAGAAATGATAACAGAAGACCTGATTGATAACTTTTCTCAGTGGCAAAAATATACCAGAAGGGATCAGGAGTAAGATATATACCAGAAATAGTCGAAAGTTGTTCTTAAGCAGCTGACGAGAGTAAAGAGATCATTTCGAATGTGTTCCCTAGCAGCCTCTTTTACACTGTCCGGCTAGAATACGGAATTAGTGGTTGGATCGTTCGTCGGAAGTAGCAGGTTCAAACCCCACCAAGGTCAAGTTTTCTTACTCTATTTCATTCATAAGAACATTACTTTTCTTCCTTAATACTTATGAATAAATTCTCCTCTTTGCTTTCTTTTAGACTTTCAACAATTTATTGCACCATTTTCATGTTCAAATGAAAATTTTATCTGAATAGATGGAAATTCATCTAAAAAAGATTAGATTCCCATAGATCCCATCGATTTTTCTAGCGGAAATTTCTCACCTTTACTCCGATGAAAATTTGCCCTAAAAGAATGACCCCTCTTTTCGCTCTCGTAAGATTAAATATTCTTGATCAACTCGAGCGGAATTCCGCTTTTCCGAGTTTAGTGTGTAAATTTTGTTCATCGAATAAATTTGAAAAGAATATACCGATTTGGGTACGTTACAGAAAACCGTACTCAAATCAGTCTATCCATGTCAAAGTTATTCGAAAAAGAAATTATCTGACTGGGTACAAACTTTTGGCGCTGACTGTACAATAGGTACAGAAAATACACATTACATCAATATAATAGTACATATAGCTTGATTCATTTAATCACATGACAATGATATAATTTCTTCACTGAAACCACATTTAATGCGTATGAAGAACAACATTACACAACTAATAATAAAGACACAACCTGTACCTGATATCGAAGAATAACCCTTACTATTTGGTAGCCAATGTTTAGATCGAAACATCCGTAATCTGAATAACAAAGAAATTACTTTCCCTCTTCTGCTCTCATTGAATTAGTAGGCTCAGCTGAAGAACATAATTTTGCCCATCGCTCCAATAAGAATTTCCTATGCACTTTGTGGAGAACTGAAGTGAATGTATGTAATTATTTATAATTACCTTTTGACTTTTGATTAACTAGTCTCGGTAAAAGAAATGAAAGTGTAGATTGACTCTCTTTATTTACATAATGCAATATGATAGACCTTAAGATATTCTTTCAAATATTAATTTGAATAAGCCAACGGAATTCCATGAAGAAAATATGTGTATACACTAAGTCAAATGAGTGGAATATTCACTCTTCTTAGAGCGGACAGAGAGATCACTCTTTCTAGAGCGGAATTTTAAATCGAAAATAGTGATTTTCAGCGAAACGCTCTTGCTTTGGATGGCAAATGTGCTCTATTTCGTAGGTAGAATGCCGATGCTTTTAGATGTAATTTATTCTTCCAAATTGAACGAGCGATTTCTCATCATTTAGAGTGGTTTTATTTCTCATCTTTTTAGAGTAATTCACAATGCATCATGGCTACTAGTCAAGTTTGTTTTCCGGCATTTGTTACAGCGAAGGTTATCGAAAGACGAAGCTATACTGTGAAATTTTTCGCGCTGCGTTTAGTTAGAAATGACAACAGAAATCCTGAAAACTGTTCTCAGTGACAAAAGAATACCAGAAGACGTCAGAAGTAATCGAGAAAGATATATACAAGAAATCCTTGAACCTTGTTCTCAGTACCCGATGAGACAAAAGAAACCATTTCAAAGACGTATTCTCCCAGTTGGACGGCTGGCTGAGGGGTTAAGACCTTGGATAGCTGGTCGGAAGGCATCGAGTTTAAATCTTCCCGAGGAATAATTTTGTTTTACTCTTTTTTTTCATTCATAAGTACATATCTTTTCTTTCTTGTTACTTATGAATAAATGCTCTCTTTGGAACTTTTTTTTTTTTTACATTTCATCATTTTGTTAAGCCTTTTTCATGTTCAAAAGATGAAAACTTTATCTTAATAGGTGCAAATTCACCAAAACAATATCATATCATATCATGTTCTCATGGAAATGAACTACCATAGATCCCATCTTTTATCGAGCGGAAATTTTTCATTTATTTCTCCGATGGAAATTCTCTGTAAACGAATGGTCCATAGATTCTCATCAAGCGGAATTCCGCTCTTTTAACTTAGTGTGTAATTTCTATGCGATGACGTATAAGAATTTAAAGCTAAATAATTTATGATTTTTTTTTAAAATATGACTTTAGAATTGTATAAGAGTACCAAACGTGGTTTGCTTTTCTTTGCATTATATCTGTTACGGCTACATTTCGCAAAATGAAATATTTATGGCGTTTGGAAAAACAAATATTCAGATATTTGCAACTACTTCAAGAAATAAGTTAACAATTATTATGGAAATACTGTTGTTTCGTTTTCATCTAGCTATTACGTATTTCTGAAATTATTGCCTAACCTAAGATTGAATCTAATTTAGTAGAATAGTACATTGCGTGACCACTTTAGCAAGAACTAATATTCAGCTTTTCAACTTAGTATTATTTTGGTCAGTGGAGCAACTAATTCGAATTTGACAGTTTATAATTTATATATATTGTACATTATATTTTCTTAAGCCTAACAGTCTTATCTAACTAACTAATTCTGTGAATTACGGAACTCGCAAGTTCATCACCGGAGTAAAATTCATTCACCATTGGATTCTATCCTGGGCAATATCAAGCCAGTTTTCAGCACGAACGCCAGTCTCTCGTAGATAGCTTCTAATATTGTTCTTCGAACGACGTGTTGGTTCCCCCAACTGCCTCTTTTCCTCCGGTTTTTCAATCACGGTGAAAAATAATCTTCATATCTCTCCCATCCGATCTACATGGCCTGCTCTTTTTTTCTGTTGTGATTCCGTTATTCTTACAACATTGGGTGAATCGTACAGTCTGAAGAGTTCTCCATTATGCGGTCTCCTTCATTTAATAGTCACCTCGTCCCTTTTCGGCCCAAATATCTTGAAACACTCAATTTATGTTCATTTGCCGAGGCTGTACTCCAACTATCGGAATCTAACAGTATTAGCGGCACAATAACCGTTCCGTACATTTTCAACTTTCTTTATAGTAATGTCAAGGTTAGGAGCTTCTGAACTGAATAGAAAATGCGTTTCCCGATGCTAAGCGACATTACAGCACACTTGTAGTACCGTACAACAGTGTTTAGTAAAAAAAAATATTTTATTGGTTTAATCTGAGAATTTAAACATTGACGTAAATTATTAAACCTCACATTCAGTTTGTACACTAATCTCCGTACAGCTACTTCTTTGACGAGTTTCAATCTGCAACAAGTATAGGTTTCGGTATCGACCATTATTTGTTATTCATTTTTTTTTTATTTTACTCGTATATAACATCAGTACAAAAAACCCTTCGGAGTAAAGGGAAGAGTGACGCAAGAATACTATTCACAAAAGAACTGATATTCATTTTGCGAGTGACTGCCTTTCGTTGTGTCACTATGGCAAAAGTGTTTTCTTTGTAATACAATTAAGAGAATTAGTTTCTTTCCGCCATAGTGACACAAAGAAAGTCACTCGCAAAATGGATATAACTTCTTTTGTGAGTAGAATTCTTGCGTCATTCTTCCGTTTACACGGAAGGGTTTTTTGTACTGATATCACTTATTTTGTACGACTGCCTATTAAAAAAATAATAATAAAACTTTTTAAAGACATACTTTTCTTAAACAATTCGTACTAAAACTTAAAAATAATTTTGTTTATGCATGACTAAAAAGAAAAGCATGGGGCGCGGTCTCATATACAGTCACTTTAGAAACACCTCAACTGGCTCGCCTCATGCTTTTCCTTTTAGTCATGTATAAACAAAGCTATTTTTCACGCTTTTAGAAGGAATTTCTGATAGAATCGCACGAGTAGTATTAAAGATAAACAAGAGATACAGTACGGAAGTTATACAAGTACATGCTCCAACAACGTCACATGCGGAGGAGGATGTCGAAGTGCTAAGCTATACGAGGAGATACAGAACATTTTGGATAGTAGCAAATCGCATTACAAAATTTTGATGGGAGTCTTCAATGCGAAAGTAGGAACTAATCAGAACAGTGACAGGAAAGTGGGAAACTTTAGATTTGGCAAAAGAAACAAGAGAGGAAATAAGCTGGAGAAATTTTTCAGAAGCCAACAAACTGTTCATTTCCAATACATTTTTCAAGAAACCCCCGCAGAGGAAGTGGACATGGAAAGGCCCAAATGGGACCAAAAATGAAATAGAATGAAATAGAAAAGTATGTCTTTAAAACGGTCTTTATTATTCTTTTCGAGGTATTTCGGTGTTTTTATGTTTCATCCGGTGTTTTTATATGCTTTATATGTTTATGTGTTTGTTTTTATATGTTTTCAGACGGGTCTTGTGACACAAATCCTAACGTGTTTTGCACCCAGTAAAACCCAAGAGCATGGCAGAAAGTATTTATTTTAGGATAAAGAAGTCGGCATTAAAATTATATGTATTAAAATATGCTAAGTATATAAATATATAAACATATAAATATATAGAACTATATAAAAGTAACAATGGAATATTGTGTTGTGACTCAACTTACGTCGCTGTGCAAAATTTCATCATTCTATGACGTCGGGAAATGAGTTGAATTAACGTTGCAAGATTTGAAGATACCACAAACCATTGGGAACAAAAGATAGTCTTCATACAAAATATCGATTTTAGACCATGGTAGGCTCCGTATCTCCAAAATCATAACTACTATCATAAAATAAGCTTCGATTTACCCCAACTTGTTGGGGCCGGCAATTGACCTCCAAACCCCCCTGGTACCAACCATTTGGGGCTAAAGCAAAAATACACACAGGATGACAGCAACCTTTCGATCATCTGTGGAAATTCTGTGATTCGGCTAAAAAAAAGTCATAACTTTTTGAACTCCTTCACCATTTTTGACGTGTGATACACTGTTTGAAAGATATTGAAGCGTAGATTACGATTCCACAAGTTTCGGCTGCCTATATGGTCTGGAGTCAGTGCTATAATCAGAAATGTGAAATTTTGATTTTTTTTTTCGAACCACTCTAGCGAGTCTCAGGGAGGTCCTACCGATCCATTTTTTTTCTGTGTCTTAGTATGAGGAAGAGCTTTGAAATGCAAGTTCAAGCATCAAAATCGGGCTTATAGCTCGGTAGATACGAAATTAGCTTTATATATGTGACTGCTGCTCATAGACTCGTTTCTGAGTGCAGCTAACAGACTCGTCACTCGAAGAACTACCGTCCTTCATGATAAGGATTTCACTATTTTATTTACTTGACTGATTAAGCTTGTCGAAAACGGTAAAGAAACTAATCTTGCTATGAAGTCCATGGAACATTTTAGTAAACATGTTTAGAAGATATCAATAATTGTAGATCTTCTCTTTTAAATAAGTTCGATCGTTTAAAATCTATGGAAAAGTCTATAGTATGTTTCTCTTAGATTCTCAAACCTTAATTTAGTAATTAATTTTCAAATATAGGTGAAGTTATTATTCTTTATTTTAAGTAAATATTAATTAACTGCATCTGAAATATTACATATCTTTCCTCAATACTCTCATGAAATCTTGCACCAAGAGCAAATGAGTAGATCGTTCCTTTGGAAGAAATTTACTTATTTCGGACGGGTATTACAATGGATCTTTCTTGCTTGAATATTGTTTCAAATCTATAGAATTTACAGTTAATTCAGTCTTATGTGTTGCATAGAATTTCATATATGTGAGGTGAGAAGTTTCTGAAACAATAGTTTGAATATTGATTTCATCACAGGTAATAAGTTCCCTAATATTATAAATTAGAAATAAATAATATGAAATAAAATATGTAATATCCTGTCAGAACCAAATGGTGAGATCATCAGAGAAATTCACCTGTGGTTGACGCATTATTTTGTATTTACCCATTTTATTTTGTTTATTGAAATTTCACTTATGAGGCAAAGAACCATCTATTACACAAACCATTCTCTAATCCGAAATATGACGTAAATTATATTTTAAACTGCTACCAAAAAAGTTTGGGAAGGAAGCGTCTAGGAACCTTCTTCAAGACATTAAAGCATCATTCATGTGGTGGGATTGAGGAATAACACTTGAAAATATCAGAGCTCCCGCATTATCAAGACTCAAACAACATTGCTTTGTAACCATTGATCTAGCCAATAAGCATTGTCATCAGACATCGAGGACTGGTCAGCGTATTTCAAATACTCATTCATTTCATTGATACTAGCCTAGATTTACATATGCCGATGAAGCGTAAGCACCCATTTGACAACTGCCGGTACCTTAAAAAAAGTCTGCTTATAGTAAGATCTCAAACTCCAATTGTTGTTCATAATAGCATCACGGACTGTATTAGATTCTTATCTGGTGCCTAACCAGAAATACCGGGCCGCCGTAGCTCAGTGGTAGCCGATCCAGGTGATCGTGCTCGATAGTGCGGTAGTCTGGCGACCCAAGGACCGTGGTTTCGAATCCCACCTCGGGGATGGATGTGATTTTAACTGTGCTGTCAGTAGTTAGTGATGAAAGAACTACAAATAAGTAAAATACACGTATAATACAAGTTTAAAAAGTAATAACAGGGCAAAAAAACACCTTTTTAAAAGTGGTAGAGCGTTGACGTAGCATTCGGGAGGTCATAGGTTTGATCCCAGCGACCGGCCATCATGACTGAGGTTTACCCAGGGTTTTCCTCAGTCACACCAGGCAAATAGCGGGATGGCACCTTAAACATAGGTCCTGGCCGACATATTCCCGAATCTTTTGCCCTCTTCTATCTCGGCCTGAGCCTTAGATGCCTAAAGGCCATAAATAAGAAAATAAAATTCCCAACCAGAAATAGCTTTGAAGGAATGAACCAACCATTTCCATAAATTTCCAAGTATTTTAGAATTGTGAAAAAAGGCAAGTTTCAGGATTGAAAGTTTGTAAGTGAACAGAAGGAGCTTATTATCTTCTTATAAAAAAAATATTATTTAAAAAAACACGCTTTTTTAAGATAGATTAAAAAGCAAAAATAAATTGAATTAATCTTTTGAATCGGAAAAATAAATGCGTGGGTACTCTTAGATATTATGATTTTATGATAATATAAGCAAGAACACCCACACTTCTATTTTCCGATTCATAAGATTAATTCAATTTATTATTTTTTTACTTTCTAGTCAATCTTAAAAAAGTGTGTTTTTTCTTAAAGAAGGATAATTTCGAATTATTTTAATTAATTAGTTACAGTTAACTGGATTATTTTGTGGTATATCTAATGATTTAATTTTGTATTGTCATCGGAAGCAAGCACGTTTACAAAATTTCAAAGAAATCGGATGATGGGAAAGTGAGTTTAAAATCGATTGCAAAATTTGTACCGTACAGACATAGAAGAAAACGAGTTAATTATGTACCGAAGAGGCAGATAAGGAAGCGAGTTAATAAAAACGTGTTAAAAACAAAATGATAATGCGATTTTCTGAATTATTCCTTCACGCAAAGAAGTACGTGCAGATGGGAATTTTTAGAACAATAAAGAATTTAGACAAAAAAATCAACCTTTAGGATTGCACTGATGTGAACATGTCTAATACCCAATCTTGTAATCTATTTAGATTTGAACATTTTTTGTTAAATAGGCCATTTAGAGACTGAGATATTAAATTTCACACTAACTCTTAACTTCACCTGGCGAATGCTTAGACAAACGTCATAGTTGTTACCTTCCCACTCCTTGCTTTCGGAAGAGAGCTCGCCGCGGGATGTGCTTGTTCGAACATGCGACGAACCTAGGTCATATACGGTCTGTCATGTCCATAAATATAAATTAAGTGTCCCGTGAATTGCCAGAAACTAATTGCTATTTTTTTATATAGGTTTTCCATTTAATAACGCAGAAACAACTTTTTTGCAGTAAGTCTAATTCATCCATGTTGAAATCGATCAGATTGTCTCACATAATTGTGTAAATGAAAGAATAATATATAGAAAAAGTGTTCGTAAGTGTTTGGTTGGGTATCATGCATAGATTATCTGGTCATTTCCTATATTTGGGTGCATAAGAATTTTATTTTTATTTATGGACTTTAGGCATCTAAGGCTCAGGCCGGAATAGGGGAGGGGAAAGGATTCGACCAGGGCCTATGCTGAAGATGCCATCCAGGCATTTGCCTGGTGTGAGAGGAAAAAGCTAGAAAACCTCAGTCAGGATGATCGGCCGCTGGGATCGAACCCACGACTTCCCGGATGCTGCGCCAACGCTCTACCACTGAGCTACTGCGGATCTGAGTGCGTATGAGTTAGGGAATTTCTTTGTTTGCTTCATAAACAAGATCTTTCGTTTAAAATGGTGGGATGCTCTTTGGATTCTCCCTCGGACGAGATATCACTATGTTCAGTACATTTATTCTACGATTGGTTGTGTACAGTATTATACCCGTAAGCCTATCTGTATTTAATGCGGCGGTAGCTACAGCGGTTGTTGAAGAGGACGAAATTCAAATTTTACATGGTGTTGGAATTTCATATGTCTTATGAGTACATCACTAAAAACATAACTGTAAACTTATATCTGAGTAAGTGTAACACTTTTGTTTAGAGACATGTCTTTTTGCTGTAAAAGTTATTAAAAGCGAGGAAAAACGTCAATGACGTTTGGGTTAGTTATAAGACCATCTTGGCATTAACTAGTAACATACATCGTTTATATACCGATAATTCATTAACTTTCCAACGTAAGGGCAGAGGAATCATTAGCAATATGTTTAATATGAAAGGATAGTCATCAATGGTCTATGAGACAAAACACTTTCATTTTCCTTTATGGGAAACGAATTTTATTGACATATAACTTGAGAAACAAAGAAACATTATGTCAAGAAGTATTGAAGTAGCTCAGCGAGAAAACGTAATAAAATGTTTATTTCTTCCTGGAATTGCGTTCTAATGTTTTGTTTTGCAGTACATTCGGCATCAAAAGAACACTTGTGGTTCAATACGAAAACATTACTCCAGGGCTTCGTCTGTATATTGGTGAAAATAGTAATTACACTTTTTCTTTGCTTGTTTTCTTCATGGTTGTACATTAGGGTGGGCCGAAAAGCCATTATATTCGAAATCGCTATACGACTAGCCTTTTCCGGACGGACAGGGATTTCACGAAAATATAGACCCTCACGTTGACAGCCCTAGCGACCCCCCTAATTGTCACATGGACATGAACCATACCTCGTTGGAAAGCTTATGGGACTGAAATTACAACGAGATAACTTTGGTACACCTGGCATCCTATTATTATTATTATTATTATTATTATTATTATTATTATTATTATTA
>JAGDQP010011463.1:30107-52915 GCA_022664845.1 Lepisma saccharinum
TGTGTTGATGCAATAGTTCGTTCCAAGTTCATATAAATATCCTAACAGTTGCTTCTTAAACTATTGAATGATAGGATTCTAATGTTTGAAATAGAATGCACATGCGATTCGAAACGAAAGGAAATAATCTTGGAAACGAAAGAATCAAAGAACATTCTAGTTGTTGCAATTGTTTGAAACATGTTTCTACATAATGAATTTAGAACTCCGAATAATTAACGATGTAGAGTTAAGTTTATATTTGTAGAAAACCTCAAGATTGTTGAGATCTTTATAGGGTAATGAATGATATTTATACTTAAGATTCATGTATTTGTGCTTTAATAGAACAAATGTTGGCGGAAATTTGTTGATTCGAGTGTGGTTACCGTATGATTGCAACAGAGTAAATGCAGCCTGTACATAGAAAGTTGCAACAGATGATAACACGATGCATTTTATTATGTTTTGTTTTTTACTTAGCAAACTAACCTAGTATTATCAATGTCAAGTTATTCTAATCTGCGAAAGCTATTGTATGAACTGTTTTGGTTTGAATAGAAACTAATCTGGAATACACGTTCACCTCGAACTGTTCTCACACGTATTAGATGGCATACATTATCTTTTGATTATGCATTGCATTCGTGCGGGTAAACTATTGCTTTATTTTGTACCCTTAGTAATACACTTTTAATTGAAAAAAAAATACCTTGTCAAAAACGGAAGAAAAAACCTTTGATAATGCTCATAATTGCCTGTTCGACGTGTTCGACCGCCGTAAAAGCACCCCTTCATTCGCCAGAAATAATCAAAATTCGTCAAAAATGTCAGCATTTAAAGATGATTTCCTGCTAACAACCACAGAAAATTGCATCAAACTTTACCGAAAGGTCCAATCAGTCAAAACGGATTTTAGCTCCTAGTTCGTCCACGCATCAACTATCCTGCACGCTGGCATGCAACGCTGTATCACGCTGCTACTTGTACGATGTTTACAACAATAATTGTCAGGGCTGTGGAGTCGTAGTCGGAGTCGAGAGTAATTTTTGCCTTGCTAGAGTCGGAGTTGTGAAAAACATACCGACTCCGACTCCTGCTAAATGCAAATTGTAACATAATTCGTTAACAATTAATATTTCTCGTAGGATTATGGTTTAGTAGGAGTTCTCGCTGGGTTCTGAGTTGATCCTTGCTTAAAAGCATAAGCATCTATCTACAAAGAAGACCGCTCGCGAGGCAGTTGTATTAGCGATTAGTTGTTGACTTATTGTGGATAATAAAAATACAATTAAATTCAAAGATACTGAGTCGATTACATTCTCTTTACTTATCATTTCAGGTTATAATAATAATCCCTATTCAAAACTGACATTCTTTCCTACCTTCAACTAAATTACCTCCCTACCCGGCGTAAATTTTCGAACCTTACAGATTCCTTAAGAAATTATTAATTTGAATTATATTTTTAAGACCTTTAGGCAACTTTGGCTCAGGCCGAATGGATGAAGATTAGAGAATTGATGGAATGAAAAAGTGGGAGGAAACGAGAGAACTCCTAGAAAACCCAGACATGCAGTATTTGTCCACCACAAGGCGCACATGGTATGAGCCGGGATCGATCCGAAAACCCCGTGCACCAGAGATCTCTCTACCACCGAGCCATCTTAGTAATATATACTTTAAATTAATAAATAAATACTATTTTAATTTATAACAATTGTCCAACTGCAGCTTCAGCGTCGATTATTTACATTCTATAATCATACGTCGATTATTATACTATTTCTAGACCCGTGGTGTTATGTTTAGTTATATCTTTCACCATTTTCTACGCCAATATGAAATTTCAAATGACAAGCTTAGTATGTGCTTAGCAAGGTTCTAAAAATAACCTGATCATTTTCCTTAATTGTAGTTTGCGTTTATCAATTAATGTAAGGAAGTATATACTAAAAACTTTATAAAGGAGTCGCTGTCGGTAGTATTAAAATTTCAGGAGTGGGAGTCGAAGCTTCTGTGTACCGACTCCGCTGCCCTGGTAATTGCATTGTTGCGTAATTGCTCGACACTTCACCGTCACAGTGCGAAGCACAGCAGCGAGGTAACACGTCTACAGTTGTCGGAGCAGACCACATCCTTGGACACGAATTTAGGCGACTGGGGCCGTTGCGAGTATACGTACTTTGGTTGCGAGTGAGTGAGCCTCAGCTTACCATTGAGCTCGGAGCGTTTGAGCTGTCGTGGTCGTTGTGACTGATCTTGACAAATCGGCTGATTTCAACAAGTGCCTGAGCGGATATTTGCGGCTGTTTATTTAAATTTATAGTGTGTGTTTTATTAACAGTCGTGTAGTTTTGTTGAGTTCTGAAGTGTCACAGTGCGTTTTAATTACGTGTGAGACTGACTGAACAAACACAACAATGCCTCTGCCTCGCGGGCAGACCAAGATGGTGCTGTTCGACGTTACACAAGCGGACGAAATGAATGACTATCAATTGCTGACATTTCTCGGTGTGATTCGGTGTTATAGTTTGGATAAACTTTGTTTTGGATCATTCTAGTAACTTCATTTTGCTTCGGCACGTCACGATTATATTCCTAGAGCCCTGGCGGGCTGGAACCCTAGAAGATGTTCCGCTTTCTGGTCTCAACTCAGATTTGAATGTTGTAATTCTCTATCCCTACCCTCACCCACACATACACACATCAAAAATACAAAAAATAATACCATTTCATAGGCGAAATGTTTTATTTTTCTTCTATAATGTTTCATCGAAAGCGATGTAATGTTATTTAAAATTTTGAAATACTGTACTAAGAATTACCTACCATACCCTACCCTTTTGAACTAAATTACTAGTTTTCCAAAGTATACATTCTTTAAAATTTGGAGAATAGAAAGTTTAATATTAGTTCTGTACTTTTACGGACAAACCTATGCATAATTTCTTCAATATTCGTGGGGAGGCGATCCATTTACATGAAAATAAGTGTTGAAGCCTCAATAAGCTTCTGCCTGAAAGAAGGTGTTCCAATTAGTTCTCCAAATGTAGCTTACTTACGTCCTGAAGCTAGTTTTCTGCAAAATCGGTCGCCTTTTGGATGATTTTGTCGAACTCTTCTCTGTTTCGAAGATTCAGAAGTTACCTCAGGTATGTCACTGCAATAAGGAAGTCACCTCCCCTCGTCTACGACTACAGGATTACGTGAAACCTGAAACACAATTATACTAAGAATCCACCATTTCTTGTCAAACCTCCGAAACATGAAGGCTTGTGATATATATATACAGTATATATATATGTATGTATATATAATGTAAATTTTGTATTTTTGGGCCATTTTAGTAACTAATGACTTCGAGCCCATTAACTGTTGTTTCTAAAATCCACAAACAAACATCTGTGCCCCAGCCGAGTTTCGAACCTGGGGCCTTCGAGTCGCTGGCGCCCCAAACCGCACGACTACCAGGACGGCCTATGTTATATGATGATTTTAACTCCGTTTCAGAACATCATCTTTCTTCCGGTTGTATAGGAGAGTCTCTGTACTCTTGCATCCAAAAACTGGGACGGACTCTGTGGGTAATAGACACTTCGTACTTAAGTGTTGTGTTAAGCTCTTCAGGATACGAAAATACTCCAGTTGCCCAGTTTGATTTAGCTTGAAAGGAACTGGGTGCAAATGGAATGCAGAAGGAGCAGTAGAAGCATCTGTTTATGACCATATTTTTAGGTGTGGTTGACAGAGTGACAGGTGTTTAATATGTTTTGCATGTTGATTTAAATATGGGTATGAACATATAAAGTAGTATATGTGAAATAAACTTTCCAAAAGCGGTCATCGGGTGAACGTGCTAATCAAGTTGATCCGGGTTAGACCCCTCTCAAGGTAACTTTCTTTCCTTTTGTTATACGTTGTAATATCATTATCTACGCGGGCTGAAAGTAATTATATACAGATAAACGATTAATTTAAAATGTAAAATTAGTTAAAGTATATTCGCGTCAGGTCTACGATTGCGGATTAGCGGAATGTGCCAGCGCGCCACTGCCTATGGCTCTGCTTGCCAAAATCCACAATATTGCTACCTCTGGAATTTCTAATATCATTCTCATAAATACCAGAATGAATCTGAAATTGAACTTCTTTATTATGCTTAATAGACCCTCTGAACAATATCTTCCCCACTGAACTCGGCCCTGTTTTCTCTCATTTCCTCAAGAGTACCTACGATAGCCTCGAAGTTATCATAGATAACTTTTATCACTTGTAAGTATCCAGACCACCTTTGTGGTAACAGACCCTTTGTCTTTACTCAAGACAGTTTTCCAATTCTGAAACTCTGTATACTAAAGACTTTTTCTTTCGTTGCATTTGGAAAAGACTAAGAACTTAAATATTTTGTCCGTATTTCTACGCAAAAATATCCATGAAAAGGATTGAATCAATTTAAAACCTATTTTACTACGAAGACCAGAAGGAAGACGGTAAATATAAAAGGAAGAAAGGAAGACGGTTCTACGAAGACCAGAAAGTCACTGATAAACAAGAGATTATATGCGTTAATTAGAAGACAAACCGGAAGTCAGATGCGTATAGAAATAAGACGACGAAATAACAGCAGAGATAATACAATTCGAAAGCAACTCGTGTTTTTTAAAAGCTTCTGCTCTCAAACTGTTCCTTTTACACCATAATATGTGCAAAACTTATTTCACTGTTGTGTAACGGAAGGGTGACAACCGACGCTTTAGGGGGCTTTGCCCCCTGCACCCTCCTCTGGCTACGAACCTGCAGGTAATTCAACTTTTTGTAGATTTCAAAAGGGAACAGCTCCAAGTAACTATATACTGTATGTAGTAATTTAGTTTACGACGAGAGTATTGTTAAACCATCGAAAAAGAGACATGGCGACGATCTAATCTCGATAACCAATCAGAATCCAAAACAGAGACATAGAGGACATGACGTCACTGCAAGAACATTTACTGCCAGGAGGAGGATTATACCATGAACAGAGAAGAATTTTATTAAAATCACTAGATCGAAAAAATCAACCGTCAACGCCACCTGTCGCAGAAACACTGAACTAAAGAAGAGGATGACGTCACTCAGAAACTAAGAAATGTACCAAACTGGGTGCGGTACAAGATATTTGGAATGCTGCTATCTTTCAACGTAAATATTTATTTGCAGTCTCTATCGATTTTCACAAGGCCTATGATTCCCTATCTCTACTTTACTTATTCCTAGCACTTCATAACTTGTAGATTCCAACTAAATCCCTAGTCATTTTACATAACTTACTCATAGAGCACGAAATTGTGGTTACTATTCATAATTAGATATCGAAATACCGTAGTATGTCAGTAACTGTCCCCCAAGGAAATATTTTATCGCCACTACTATTTTCATTGGCATTACGACCACTACACCGTCTGTTCCAACGTCATATTCGTGTGTTTACTTTCGCTGACGATCTTATTTTATAGTATCCAACCGGTAATTCAATATCGACTACATAAAACCTTACTTCTGCCCTCAAAATGTTAGAAAATGGCGGAATGAATCTGGGCTAGAAATTAATACATCCAAAATATACTGTATTACTATTGGACGGTAACGTCATCTTCCTCCACGTAAGTTAAATTATTTAAGTGATCGAATTCCAAATGCTGAAACAATAAAATATCTAGGGATTATTTTTGATGCTCGCTTATCTTGGACCGCCAAATTGAAAACGTTACGTCCCTTTCATGTAAGATTTGAACATTTTCTCAAGTATATTGTTGGTAGGACATGGGGCCTCCATACTAAAAGTCTACTCATTCTATATAAAACAGTTCACTTAGTACAACTACAATATGGCGCCATCATTTATCATTATACTCAAAATAATATACTAAATCAATTAGATTCATTCCAATATCAGACTCTCTCTGTCATATATTTAAATTGGCATCATATCACGCTAAATATGCAGTCTTAAATGAGACACAGTAAAATCCTTGAATACCCTTTAGCCAAATCCTTGAATATACTGATCAGAAGTACGTTTTGAAATTATTTCAGTAGAGTACCCATCTACTCGTTTTTAAACTTATATTTCAGAGTATGCCTTTGCGCGAACAAACGTCTATGCTACATTTTGGTGTAAGTGGAGTTATTTACGAAACAAAGGTTTCTGATGTGCTCTTGTTATATATTTGCACTTGGTTTGGGTATATTGCAAAATATAGCCTCAGTATTCAGAAATTTCTGGAGGAAAATGCACTACAGAAACTGTGGAACAAAAGTCAATGTGAATGATCTTCCTGTGAGTGAGCGCAGGCTTAAACGGCAGAGATGGGCAAATGCTACTTTGGCTAAATTGCTATCATTGCTACGAATTGAGTTGAATTGTGTTTAAGGCCTTTAGGCATCTAAGGTTCAGGCTGGATAAGGGGAGAGGAAAGGATTCGGGAAGGTGTTGGCCAGGGTCTATGTTAAAGGTGACATCCCAGCATTTGCCTGATTTGACTGAGGAAAATCCCTTGAAAAACCTCAGTCAGGATGGTCGGCCGCTGGACTCGAACCCAGATCATTGCTACGACTGATGAAAAGTAGCCTCTACTCCTACTGCTGCTTTTCTACAAACTTCGCGAAGGGTATAAACAACAGCACAAAACCGGTGCAAGCTGTTACTTTATTTTCTATTTTTATGAGTCATTCTTGGAAGGAATTATCGACTGTGTAACGTCACATGTTTTCACTCATGGCTGAATCATGAAGCAGTGCTCCGTAAAGAACACTGACAACCCGCGCTAACAAGTGCCTGCTTAGGGCTGTGGCTACCACATTGGACAGTTAATCTGGTGACCTGGGTTCGGTTCTTGGCGGGGTGTTGTTTTTTTCTTTCTTCAGAAAAATAACTTTCTTTTTTATACTTATACGCATTTTAAAATTATATAAAGTTCGCTAATTATTGGTAGGGTAATTCAGGTTTAGGTGTTTTGTTTTTTTATTACTAACCACGCGATTCACTTTAATTCGCGGCAACGGTAACAGTTGTTTCTGGTGTCGAATTCTGAGGCGATACTTTCTATCACAAATGAGTAGTCATTTTCTTTGTCTGTCCATTACCAGCAGAAACAAACAGGACAGTACTTCCCTAATATTTCTAACGAAAGAAAAAATAAGTTTAGGTTTCTCAAAGCAATTATCACGCAGCCCTTGTGGTGCAGACGGTAACGTAGCGGCCTTCGGATCGGTCATGGGTAGGTACGCGGATTTGAAGCCCGCAGCTCAGTAGTAGAGTGTAGGTTTATCATTCCGGAGGTCGTAGGTTCAATCCTAGCGACCGACTGTCCTGACTGAGTTTTCAGGAATTTTTCTGTCACACCAGGACAATGCCGGATAGTACCTTTAACTCTGACACGTTCCGTTATTCTTTCCCCTTCCTTATCCCGGCCTGAGTTTTAGATGCCTGAAGGCCATAAATGTAAAATATTCCAATTCGAAGCCCGCGGCCGAAGTATCCCAGTCTCCCTCAGATTCACCAGGGGTATGCAGCGATGTTACACAGTGTTCGATTTGTAGTAGCGGATAGCTGAGATTTCCCCCTCACTGTAAAATTCTTCCCTGGCTCTTTTTACAGATGATGGGATAGCCTGGGATATGAATGATCCAAAAATACCGTATAACACATATCTCACTAATTCTTCCCCCTCTCTGAAAATTGTGCAAATCGAACACTGAAATTACGATAAGTAAGACTCTGGCTGATACTTTCCTTATCTTCTACCTAACTCATTCGACCTGAGTCAAAGATGACAAAACCCAAAAATAAATTTAATCGGAAGCAATTATTACGTAATATGTATTTCCATTAGTCTGCTCCTTTGTACTGTGAAATAGTTCTTATTTATAGGCAAAGGAATTTAGACTAATTATTAGCATTTAATAATATTTGTACTAATTATTCGCGAAGAGATATGCAACTGAATCTCTAAAAGCTCCGATACAAATTACATATAGTAGTTTTCCGACAGTTATAATATGAGCTACTCTACCAAGTTCTAATGGCAGTCTATTACACTACTATTCAGATAACAAGTCACAGAAAATTTAAAGGATTTTCCTAAATTGTTATTTTTTACAGATATTTTGAAATAGAAGTTACTGCTATCACTGCTATGAAAATGTAGCCCATCACTATTAAACAGTGTATTGGATTGATGGAACAAAAGTCTATGTGACAAAATTCAGCGTCACACCGCTCTGCAGACAAGAAACAACTTCTTCGCTGTTTTTCTCAATACAGGAACATAGACGTTTGTTCGCGCATACACTCAACTGCCATGGATTGATGAAAAACACGGTATACAAGCATTCCAGACCCCTTTCAAATCATCTCTTACCATATGATTATCTCATTTAGAACCCTCTTGTTCATTGCCCACTTTATGCTGCACGAAACATTCACGAGGCTATACCTATAGCTAGTAAAAATATTTTTCTGCACTACGTGACTCAATTTTCAAAAGCTGTACAAATTTATACGGATGCCTCTAGGTTTCCCAATGGAAATACTTGGCTGCGTTCTATTCAATTGAATTTATTTTAAGGCGTTTAGGCAACTATAGCTCAGGTCGTATGGATGATGATAGGATGAATTGTGGAATGAAGAAAGTTTGAGAAAACGGGAGCATCCCGATAAAACCCATGCACACGGTGTTTGTCCACCACAAAGCCCGCATGGCATGAACAGGATCGATCCAACGATCCCTAGCACCAGAGGTAAGCGCTCTACTAACTGAGCCACCACGACCCAGGCTGCGTTCTATATACGTGAATTAATTGTCGAGCAACTTTTTCGGTTACTAGATAATGCTAATATTTATGGTGGAGGATTGTTTGTACTTCGACAAGCCATCTTATATGCTTATAAACGTAAATTATTGAAAATCTGCTATATTCCAGATTGTGCTGGTGCTCTTGAGGCACTGTAAAACAATCCGTGGTATTCTTCCTCATCATAGACTTTACTCGATATAAAACAATTATTGTATAACGCTAATATACGTAATTTCACACATTCAATAATATGGTGTCCAAGTCACAACGTTATAATTCGTAATTCGATTGTGGTCATTTTAGCCAAACGATATGCTCGATTACAACATCCTTTACGTACTACACTACTTGGTCAAGTTCTCTTCGCCTTGTAAAACAGTTAATTTGGCAAATGCTACTAGGCAATGGGAGCAGTATGTAAATAGCACACAATTACTATACTCGTATCCAACCAACTTTCCCTGCCCCCAATCGCTGGCTTAGCTGGCCTATGAGGAGAACTGAAACGGTCTGGTATCTAAGATTTAGATTAAATATTGGACTAACTAAAAAAAAAAAAAATACTTTTACAACCTGCAAGATAGTCCAGCTTTCTCGTGTGGCACAGAAGAAGGAACGATTGGCCATATTACTTGGCAATGACCTCAGCCCACCACGGATCGATCTAAACTCTACAAGGAACTTTCAAAATATTATCACCAAAGTACGCTAACAGCCTCAATGCTAGTTGCTAAACAACACTGGTCCACTTGGCAAGTATTATTTCTGTTCGTGCGATCCAATAATTATGTTTTATAGTATTTTTTCTTTCTTTTCTTTAAGACGTACTAGATCTGAATCACTCATCATATCTTCCTTCAATTACACCATGATCCTTAATCATCCTTAATCTGAAAAATCTACATACATAAATATAGCGCCTATAACACTAGTACTCGACTTACTGGAATAATTATCTCATAATATTGTAGTTTATAAATACTAGCTTAATACTTAAAAAAATATAATACTCTTCTCACTCTTTTCTAATACCAAGATAATTACCATTAAAACTACATATAAAATAATTTTAAAAAATCAATTCATACTAAAAAGTAGAAAACAATTTATTTTATGCATGACTAAAAACAAAAGCATGCGATGCGCTCTCATATACAGTCACTTTATAAATTCTTCAATTCGCGCACACGTGCTTTTCTTTTTTTTAGTCATGCATAAAGATTTTTGTTTATTTTTTAGCATGAATTGTTTAAGTAAGAAAAGTATGTCTTTAAGAAGTTTTTTAAAAATTCTTTCTTCGAGTTATTTCGGTGTTCGAATACTTTTTCTATTTTAGCTAATGTTGTGTGAACTAAATCCTTAAGTGTTCTGCAACCATTCAAACTCAACATCTTTGCAGGCTAGTATTTATTTTAGGATAAAGAAGTTCAAATATAAAATACGCTTTTAAAATAAATAAATATATAGAAATGTATTAAAGTAACAATGGAATATTGTATTATCACCTGACTTACGTTGCTGTGCAAAGTGTCATCATTGTATGACGTCGGGAAATGAACTGAATTAGCGTTGCAAGACACCACGCACCATTGTGAACTAAAGAAAATAATTTAAAAATACTTTCAAATACTGACCTGTATACGTTTTTACACCCTTCCGCTTTATAATTAGCAAACAGGTATCCTGTTTGTACAGATGCCTTGTTTTCACACTCAGCTTCATATTGGTATAATGCTTATAGGCGAATTCCCTTTATGGTTTCTGTTGATCCCTGCATAGAAGAAGGCTAGGTGACCATATTTTTTTCCAGTGATTCCGGGGAAAATGGGGATAATTGAAATTCTTCCTTGTTGCAACTGTAAATTAGGCTACCTTTACTCCATTCTTAATACTTTTTGTCTATACTCCTTGAATTTGGAGTTTAGAAATGAGCGTATGTCAATCAGAAAATTCGTAATATGATTTAAAAAAAGAGAAATAACAAAAAGAGTACAGTGCAAGGATTTAGCGAAAAAGTAGCTAGGCTATATAGAATTGGGACCTCGGAAAATAATATTTCTGGTAGCCCTAGACATAGGTCGTTTTCGAATGTTCCTCTTAATAAAAACAATAGAATTTACCGAAACATATTTATTCTTCGAACCGGGGAGACAAATAACTGGGGATTAATGCCTCAATCCGAAGAAATTGCCCGGAAACCGGGAGTGAATGATCACTCTAGTATAGGTTGAAATTCCGCATTATATAGGATTGCTGATTGTATCTTGTGCTAGTTCATTGATTTTTATCTCCCCTTCTGGTCCATCAGATATGTGACAACATTACTGAAACATGGCATCACTTTCGGGCTTAGGATAACGTTATGAGTCTTTGTAACATAAAGGGAATAGTAAAAGGTTAATGAGTATGAGGATTCCTCGTGGATGAGCGGTTAGGAAGACAAACTATCAACAACGAATGCAGTAAGTTCCAGCTTCGAATCCCACTGCAGACCGGTAGATTATTTACAAACAAAATCAATATATCAATATGAAATAAATAGATGAAAACAGCAACTGTGGTAAGTAATTGTCCGTCATGAAGTTGAATGCTCTCTTTCGGTAAAATGAAAAAGAAGTGATTTTGAGCCGTTAAACAGTTGGGCAAATAGAACGTTACAAAAATGTTTCCTAAATACTCCACTTCTTGACATTGAAAACTATGTTGATTCTAAACTCGAATAAAGCGCACATCATTTGCGCGTCCATTACATAATTTTGGAATATGCAGTTTTGTATAGAGCAGGTTTTAAGTATTTGAGAGTACCATGCTGCCTAAGTTCTATTCTTAATGGCATTGGAAAATGACTTAATTTTCCCACATTTGAGGCAGTCTATACCGCTGAAATTAAGCATTTCCTATTAAGGAGGGTTAACATTTCTTTGTTTTTCATTTTCGTATCAGAAATTTTGTGAGGTAGGTTTGTCGATGTTCTTTTGCAACACACTCTATATAAATCGAATTCCCTCACGCATTTATTGCACATAGCTTTCGCCCGTAATTCGTGATTACGGAGAAGTTACAGAGAAACGGTAACGTGAAACAGATAGATATATTAGACCTAATTTAACCGAGGTTCGTCACTCATCAAAATCTTTTGAAGGGACACGGGTCATGGCAGTTGAGGGAAACAAGCCTTTCTTTCCGATGAAGCATATGAGCGAATATATTACGCAAATGTATCACACTATTATTCAAAACTGATTTACAAGGAAGACATTGTTATTTCCAGAAATTAAAAATAGCTACAGTTTGGAATAATCTATCTTTTTCTGTATTAATTGAGAGAACTGGACCAGTCTCGGTTTCAATACATACTACACTTTCGGTTGCTCAACCATTAACATGTGATTTGGCTTAACCTACTTCTTATAGTTTCGTCATTGGGGAATCGAAACCCACATTCTTGGAATTAAATCAAATCAGCACTTCCTTTCATTTGTGTGTGAAAACATTTTTATATTTGGACTGGCATGTGCAGTATGTTCAGTTGAAACTACCTGTGTAGCGTCTCTAGCTAAAAGGACTTCGCGCCTCATGAATAATTATGAACCCCAATAAGCTATGATTTTTAAAGCTCGAGTGATTCTAAGCAAGATGTTTTGCATTCCGCGGTGTGGCATTTGTCCGTCTGTCTCTCATAAGCCAAATATTATATCCATATTAATAGAGGAAAGTTTTCTTTTGTGTCTTTCTTATCTGGTTCTTTCACTTCTTTACGAATTGAATCAATGCCGTTTTTGCTATTTGTGGATTTCTATCCATTTACCCAGCATTTTTGTAGAAAATATCATAAGAAAAAAAAATAGCAAGTGATCAATCAGCTACTTTTTGTCAATTTTTAGTGTTTCGCCTAAGCGACAGGTCCTTTAAGGCCGGTTTATTCTTCTATTTCTCCTAACCACGATTGGATCGAATATACAGATGACCAGGGATGGTATCGAGACGAGACGAGACGGGACTGGCATTTTTCTCCTTCTGGTCTCGAATGTTTAAGACAGTCTTGGTCTTGGTCTCGTCTCGATCTGAAATTTTCGGTCTTGGTTTTGACCTCGGTTTCGATTGTAAACCTCGGTCTCGTCTCAGTCTCAGTCTCGACACGTTACTCTCGGTCTCGTATCGAGAATTTCGAAAGATGATATACTTTAAAAAGTTGCCGTCTCTTAACTCATTTGAAATGGGTACACAGGCGTTTCGATCTCAGTACAAGAACAATAATATTAATATGATATTGTTACATTGTTAGTTTGGGGTTTAGATTAGTAATAATATTGTGAAATAGAGAGAAAACCATTACGATTTTAAAGTAATAAAGAAGCTTTAGTTAGCAAATATAGAATACTAATAAATGAGATAGATGGAAATATTTTTATTACAGTAACGTATCCATGTTATACTACAAATTGCGAAATTGGTATACATAACATTAGTTTTGCTATTTCTAAATTATATTTACACTGACTGAATAGCTCACGTTAATAATAATAAAAAATACATTTTAGTTGAAAGTTTCTACTAAAAAAATAGATGTATAGAAATAAATGTACGTACAGTAAGTGACCAAAATTTTAATTCTTGCCAACTTGCGTACAAGAAATAATTAAATTCAAAGAAAATTAAAATATCATTTACCGAACTCCACACGAATTAATTTGTTTACAATACTGACCTTGATTGATTAAAAGAACCGATTCATTTGTTCATAGGGATGGCTGCACCATACATTATTGCAAAAAGAAAAGTGTGAAGTGTGTTTCCGGCTACTTTCAAATAACAGGGTATTGCGAATTATATAAACTTAAATAGGCACATTGGTATTTCAAATAAACTGTGTTATTATATTAAAATGTCATTCCAACCTTCCTAGCAAAGCACAACTTAATAGCTAAAATAATAACTTTACTGTATCTAAGGCATACTATGTATACCCTCATATCCCCTGGACGTCCTTCTGTCGACAACTTTCGACTCAGGAACTACTAGGACTACAAAGGTTATCGCGGTGTCGTTCGAGAGGTTTCGGCGAAACTTCACCAAGGACATACACATAATTCAAATTGGACACTCGTTGGTGCAGTCTTGGGATAGCACATGTGCACACTGCACAGTCCCCCGACTGGACTTCACTTCTCTTGATTTTTATAAAAACAATATTTTTTTTTAATATAATCTACAAGTATCAATATATTTACGTGATAGTTTGTGCAGAGTTCCCTCTGCATAGACTAAGAAGTTCCTACAGTGAAACTTTATACAACTTTCAGGCTTCAGCAACAAGTGCTGGGAAGTCTTACCCAATCGCTATGTCTATTTGTCAATAACTTTCAAATGAGGAACTACCAGGGCTACGAAGATAGGCCTAGTTTAGGTGTCGTTGGAAAGATACTGTAGAGACGAGTTCAAACCCGTATAGATCATTTAGATTGGATACGTGGGTCCCGTATATGGGGACCATTTCCTCCTAGTAACTCCGGAACTACTAGAAATACAAAGGTGGTTGAGATGTCGTTAAAAAGTCTCAGTGAGACGAATTCGAGCCTGCATAGGTCATCCAAATGCGACGACCGTTGGTGAAATCTGGCGTTAGAACGTGTGCACAGTCCTGCCGCTCAGCCCCGACTTACTTGTTTCCTTATACACAGAAAAGTACCAGGTATATATGAAAAAAAAAATATAGATTGTCTTCATCTATTCTAAGGTTAGTATTGCAAAAATCTTTCCACCATTTGTTTTTAAAGTAAATGGTGTAAGACCTATATTTGAACTAGATTGACTTCTCGACGTATGCTTTAAAATCTTTACGGGATCAGTCTAGTGAAGGTTCATATAACTGGGAGAGTGTCAACAGAACTAACAGACTATCAGGAGGGTGAAGCATGGAGATAAAAATTCGCAGAAGAAAATAAATTTCTGCAATTATCCGTCCCCAAATCATCTACAACGCATTTATATTATTGTTGAAAGACAACAGGAAATAATTTGGCATTGATAACTTGACCACTTGTAGTTATATTTTAAAACTAGAACATGTTAAATTAAATTTATCAAAAGAACACTAATTGTCACAAGACTCTTTCTAGTATAAAACATCATAAACAAAAGCATTACATTAATATTGTCGACATTCATGAAAATACAGCTTTTAGTATCGATCGAGACGAGAGTCTCGAGAGGCAAGTCACGGTCTCGTCTCGAGGGATTAGTCACAGTCTTGCTCTCGTCTCGATTCCATAGACCTTAGTCTGTCTCGGTCTTGGTCTCGAATTCGAGACGAGACCAAGATCAGTCTCGGTCTCGGTACCATGCCTACAGATGACGATGGAGAACCTTTGTTGCACTATTCGTTTCTGGAAGCTGTGTGCAATTTTGTTCTATTAATTTTTATTTTCTTAAACTTTTTGTGCAATTTATTTTATAAGGAGTTGAGCAACTCGTATGGTGTCTAAGCTGCTTTTGATTTCATATATGTTAAATCATATCTCTATTTTTAGGGGAAGTTTGCCTAGTTCCTGTGTCTGCCCCAGGCAGGAATCGAATTAATGTTCTCAGAGTTTTACTGTGTTAGCTACGCTTTTTGTTGAACAAAGAAGTTAAGTTCATGGTGTAGGTAGAGTGCTAATTTATGGAAGTGAATACTTCAATGTTTACTATTAGAGTATATTTTTACATAGAGAGAGCATAGTCTTTTTTAAATGAAACTATCTTTGACACTCGCAAACATATCTCATTTCTTCTCTAATTTTATAAAAATTGACACGCACCTTCCGAACTAAATCCGACACCACAAGACGTCAATTCACGTTTCAATATTATTTTGTAATATTTCTCGCATAAGGAGCTTGCAAAATTAATTTCCAACTTTGTTAGAGCTCGTCATGGGCACCTTTTCTGAAATTTGCTATAGGAAAGTACTTCTAAAAATATATATAAAGCGTTGATTTATCGACTCATAAGAGTTACATTCGATTCGAAAATAATGGAATACAATGTACTGTATAAAAGTACCAATACTATAAATTTTAGAGCATCTATAGATTTTTTTTTTTATCAATTTTATTAAGCATATGTTTGACTTTTAATTTTCATTCATGTATGTAAATTATTGGCTAGGAAAATTTTAGGGGACTGAGCCCCTTAGCTAACCGTTGACTATGGACCTGTGCCAGATTAACACGGATTTCTAAATGTTTAATTTCTTCCCATCAATATATTTTCCTCGCACATTGCATATGAAAATATATTGTTATAAAGCCCTTTCGTACTAAAGACGAATGATGAATGATTTTATCATCCTTTACGATAATTTTCTCCTGTGTATTTTCATTCTCAATTTCTTTATCGTCTTTACACAAAATCCTTCTCCCCATTTGGCTGAATGGACCATTGATAAGGTAAACGGATACAATAACGTCAACATTTTCATTTGTTTTATAATTTAACTTTTGCAAATAGAACGGTAACAAAACATTTTGCATGCTGTCAAATATCAATTCCTTTGTATCTACTATAAAGGAGAGTCAAGGTGAAAGGCGTTACTTATTTCATACACTGTGGATACAATAACTTCATGGCATTTTCCACTCTTAGTTTCAGGGAAGATAGCAACCTTGTTTTCTATACTTGGAAGAAGCTCATCAGCTCGTTTAGGGCAACAATAATTGTTCAACAAAAACCAGGGCATTCTTAATATTGTAATCTATTATTTAAAGGCAAATAAATTCAAAATTGGTAAATGTTGCGAATAACAAAGTTAGCAACTTGTAACAAGAGCAAGAGTTGGATCAGAGATCGTGACATTATTCTCCAAAGCCTACACATTGTAATCAATCTTTCTTACCCATATAATCGCGGAGTCATCCTTTATATGAAGTGAAATAAGTTGTTCTGTGTCTGCTACTAACTTCTTTCAAATCTTGTCTTTCCATTTGCTTTTATTCTTGCCAATTATTTGTCATTCTATTGTCCCCAAATCTGGATTTTGGTCGATGTCCTTCCATTTTGGAAGTATCGACAAAAAAACTTCGACTTACCATAAATGATCAGAAAATCTTTGAATCTTCTATCAATGTGACTTCGTTTGTTTTGAGATTTCGTGATTAGATTTACCACTGTAGTTTAACGATTCCAAAAAGTTACGTAAAGGGGCTTCACAATAAGTGAGAGACAATATGGACGGATGAGGATTTTGCCGACCGAGATAGTATTGTAGTCTGAGGCATTAGGCTAGTGTCTCCGAGGTCGCGGGTTCAAATAACACATGGCTGTTTGTGGTTCTTTACAAGTATTGCACTCGTATAATCGTGACGGACCAAAGTCAAAAGTTACTGAGATTTTGCCCTTGAAAACAAAATTCACCAAAGTTTTACGAACGAGAGCTTACATTTTTATTTTGTTCCTTGCAACTTCTCGGGCATTATAAGTCATGTAAAACATGATTGCTCCTTCACTGATCTGAACTTTATTACCAGTATACGTATTTGCGTAAACTTTTACATATACCTCTGAAGAAACAAATTTATTTTATTGTACTTTTGAGTTTTTGGCATTATTCGATCGAATCTGCATAGTGAATATACATTGCATCCTTTTATTCTTTTTGAATAAATATTACTCGGAAGGGCACACTTACGCTTTCAAGATAGACCATAGCTGCCTACAGAAATTTGTCTTTTGAATTAGACGAATCGTTCATGGGCATGGTACTTGTAATTAAAAAAAAAAATACATTTTACTCATTCAAGACCACATTCAACCATTGAAGATACAAAATACTGAGATATAGTTTTTATTGTGCTAACGTGTTCGAATTCATTGTTAGTCAAATTTAAGCCTAAAAGTTACCTAGATATCTATGTTGTATTTTATTTTAATTCAGACGTCTTTTATGGTTCATGAAACATGAATACAATGTCTTCTATTTCCTTGAAAGTTATTCAAGATTTTAGCTACTAAATTACTTACCAACTAAATTACTGAATCAATTAGTTACTGAATTACTGATCGTAATTTAAGTGACAAAATTACTTATCTAAAGTATAATTTACAAAATTTTAACGCATGTCCAATAGTTTTGTTACCTATACGTGACTAATTTTTCACAATACACGTAATACTACGGAAGACGATTGCTCTATTACTTCTGGCCTACCGTCCACGAAATTGAAGCTCGTTTTTTATTTGAGAAACAATTGCTTTTAATATACCACATGTTGTTACTAAAGGTAATAGAAACTTTTGTTACATTTCAATTTCATGATGCTCTATGAATGTAAATCGGGTATTTCCAAAATGATTGATATTGAATTTTTGGTATAATCACCACCAATGGACACGTACAATATCTTGTGCCTTTTTCATTCTCGTCAATTATAATATTACCACCTAATTGCTTTAGGAGTATGAGTTGACCTTGGTATTTCAGGTTTTCGTTGATTTTTCCTAGAATAACAGGATTTGGTATTTATCTCCATTTAGGTTATCCAAGGCACAATTATGATACAGAAGTGTTCTTTCAAGGCCTTAAATAAAATTGAAAATAGAGAAGTATACTTTTTTTTAATCGTTTAAATTTTCTGCTTTTTAAGATTTTAAATAACAATAGAAGATGTTGCTTTCTCTTTTCATGAAAAGAACCAATTTGCAATAAGTTCCTCTTTGCGCAATCAGAGGGCAGATGTTACAAAGCAGTAGAACCACCTATCGTTAGTTTTGAGAACTTGCTGAACATTTACATAGAAACAGATAAAGCTAAAATCTTTAGTTATAAACTATGTCCTACTTAATTTAGAAATGATAGTAATCGTATTTGAAATACGTAGATGTTCAATGCAACATTTTTCAATATTGACTCTTTCCAGTCCATTATGTTTAATCATGTAAATATGCTTTATTTTCTTTCTCTTTGCGAGTGCATTAACAATTCAGTTATGATTAAGAACTAAGATAGGCGTAAAAAAAGCAATCTTTATTTTGTATGGGCTATTCTAGAAACTTCTGACTTCGGCCCGTCACGATTAACCGTCACGTTCTAGTTAAAATCCTCAATCACAAACATCTATGCCCCGGCCGAGATTCGAACCTGGGACTTTCGAATCGCTGGCTTAGTACGACAGGCGTATTTGAAACTTTGACAGTGAGTATAGTGTGGTCGAACCAATTGCAGTAATAATGTAGAAAATGTAATAGCTATTTACTCCAGAAGAATTGTTGCACTGGACGCCTAATAGTTAGACAACCAACATGACAGTACAAATATGCACCAAAACATGGCATGCCAGGATATTCTTCCATTTGGAGCAAGAAAGAATTGACTCGTTCAGCATCATTTAGAGAACCAGGAGAACGATAGGCAGAAATCAAATTCTTATCTTGTTCGAACACACACACACAGACATATACTGTATATATATATATATATATATATATATATATATACAGAGATAGAGAGAGAGAGAGAGAGAGAGAGAAAGCTTGGAAGAAGACGGGGAAAGAGCGAAAAATAGAAGAAAAAGCAAGGTGAGAAGGAAAGAAAAATGGAGCAAGACATGGAAATAAATGAAATTTTAACGCTTATGAATACACTGTCTGCGGCTCTCTCCCCCTGCCCGCCTTTCTCTCTGCCTTTTGTTTTTCTCCCTTTACAGGATCTCTTTCAGGAGCAATCGCGAACATCATTTACAGCGCTTAAGTCCCTGAAGAAAATAATTTGAAATAAGAGTCTGACAACTGACTACTTAGCTACACAGACCATAACAAATGTTTTGTTAAATCAGCCACTAAATTTGCTACCCTCAGTGGTTCATTTATATACATCCTAGCTTTCAGCACCTACTCTCCATGTTCCCATGGACTCTAATTTAAGATAATCTTTAAAAAATGCAAGAAAGCCATTATTACTAATAAATTTGAACATACAAAAATATATTTTGTAAGAAAAAAAGAAAAAAAAATATTACAATTTGGCGTATTGGTACGACGTTGGGTTACTGGATAAAGAACCCTCGTTCGATTCCGGGCGTTGAGGCAAGATTTTGTCTTCTTTTCTTCTTTCATAATATATGTTTATATGTTCATATTTATTAGACCTATTAATAATTGCTTTTTTTTTTGCATTTTTCGTAGATTATCTTAAATTAGTGACAATGGGAACGTGAAGAGTAGGTGCTATAAGCTAGGATGTATATAAATAATCCGCTGAGAGTAGCGAGTTTAATGGTTTACTGATTTAACAACTCCTTTGTTAGGGGCAGTGTAGCTAAGTGGCGAGCTTATCAAACTCTCATTCTGAAGGTCGTGGGTTCGATCCCACCACTTGATTTCAAATTATTTTCTTCAATGAATTAAGCGCTGTAAATTATGTTCGCGAATGCTCCTGAAAGAGATTTACTCGTCAATGGAGAAAACACAAGACAAAGAGAAAGGGCAGGGGGAGAGGGCCGTAGACTGTGTATTCATAAGCGTTAAAATTTTATTTATTCCCATGTACTGCGCCATTTTTCTTTCCCTCTTTCCTTATTTTCTCCTCTCTTTTCTCGCCCTTTTCCCGTCTTCTTCCATGCTTTCTTTCTTTCTTTCTCTCTCTCTCTCTCTCTCTCTCTCTCTCTCTGTGTGTGTGTGTGTGTGTGTATGTGTGAACAATGCATAGTAGTGATTTCTACATGATGTCCATATTATCATTTACCTTTTCTTTTCATAATTCCTATCTCTTCGAACTGAATGTGAATGGCATTTCTGTCTATCTATCTTGTGGTTCTCTAAATGGTGCTGAACGAGTCAGTTCTTTCTTGCTCCAAATGGAGGAATATCCTGGCATTCCATGTTTTGGCGCATATTTGTACTGTCATGTTAGGTGTCTAACTATTAGGCGTACAGTGAAACAATTTTCATGGAGAAAAGAACAAGTATTCTTATACATCCAACCTTCATTTACTTTGTAAGTAACTGTACATAACCGTGCAAGTCTTGCTATAATGTCTCCAATGCCAATACACTCCCTCCAAGTCATAGTTAACCATCAAACTGTATTCTTTTTGTCTCTATGCCCCAGCAAAAAAAAAAGTCAGTTTTTACTTTATTGCTAATTTGTCTCACAGAACTAGCTGTAGGCTAGATTAATTTCTTTGTATCTCTATTAAATACAGAATAATATTTACAATGAATATTATGCAATTTCCTTTCTCGAGAATATCCAAGCGAAATGAAGATATGAAAGTATGGTACAAACAATGACAGTCATAGCCTCTGTTACTTCAAATAACCTCTGGCCTCATATAAAGAGTTTGATCTAATTTTCTTGCCAGTTTGACTACTTTCTATTAATATTTAGGTCTAAGAATTGAAGTATTTCTTTTATATAATATTTGAGAAAGTTCATACAATGTTTACAATCATCAGCAAAGTGCTAGTCATTGATTTCTGCCAAAATTTAATATGACTCGAAAATGCTAAAAGAAGTTCAAAAATAGTTTTTGAATCCATTAGAAATGTATTAAATTAAACATATGTTTGAAGTTTACTTTCTTCTTTAGCAATATTCCCTCGAACCACATGTAACGCTTCGGGGCAATCACTTAGCGGGTCATGCATTGATGTAACCGTGAAAGTTGTCTTTAATACGTAATATAAACACATAGGTATCACACACATGTGTATATGTATACTCGAAGTTTTAACTACATTCATGCTTGATAGTAAAAAAGTAGCACAAGAATTCCATTCAGAAAAAAAAATATTTAGTTCGTAAAAAAAGGTAATAATTGATGCTAATATTCTTCATCTCTTTAATACTGTTGGTATATGTTTAGACTTGGAAAGAAGTATAGTGAAAATATTTGGTCACTTCACAGAAACAAAATCCAGCTTCTAAGATTCGTATTCTTATCTGAAATTCTCTCAATATAACTAGGTAATAGCTTTACTTAACACGACTGTATGTTGGCTATCCTTTGTATATGTAAGAACAGACAGAACGCTATTCACTGAAGATAAAGTCTAATTTTTACAAGAGATATATTGAAAGTTAAGAATGTGTCATAAAATTATTTTCAATAGTTATTTTGCAAACGCTCATCGATTTTCAGCAAGAATCACCTTAAAGGTCATAAAAGACATATTAATGTGCATTTTATACCGTCAAAGTTGAAAGCTGTACAAAATAATCGCAAAAAGTACAATGAAATGTTTTAGAATAATCGCAATTGCAAAAAATTAGAACGCAGATTTTGAAGATGAAATATTAACAAGTTACTGTTTATCAATTTCTCTTAAAAGTTGACGCTTACAAACATCACTTATATATAGTCTGACGGTTCATATATTTATTTCCAATTTTACCGAACATGTGGTTCTTCTAGTGATAAACACATTCGACTTTACGAGAACACTTTTTTTCGAATATAATTCAAATGAGTTTTTGATTTCCGTTGATTCCTTCGTACCATGAAATCCAAGTTCCTTTTTTATTTATATTTTTCTAAATCAATATAAAATGTTTCTGTCATTATATTCGCTATTAATGCAAATTTAGAGAAAATAAATCGATACAATAACCCTAAGTCTAGCACTGGTAATGCGAAACCAAAGTTGTGTTTTCTGACGATTGAAAAGTATGCATACGAATCATAAATTTTATTTTCTGTAACCTCAAAAAATTGATCATTTTATCACAGTTTAGCTTCATTGGAGATATTGTATTGTCGTATCTCCATACGAATTCCTATGGAGAGGCCTGAGGATTGTATTGTGGTCTCTCCACAGGAATTCCTATGGAGATATGACAGAACAACCGTCAGCGTCGAAGTGTAAAGTCGTAAATGAAGAAACGTGTACCTAACCAATTTGTCTCTATGTCCCCGGCATCTATAGCTTCGGGAAAGATCTGACGAACAATTGTTGCCTCCGAGGTTTAATTTCCTTTATATATATATATATATATATATAAAGGAAATTAA